>JAXLNS010000009.1:25462948-25677948 GCA_037215915.1 Pantherophis vulpinus | reverse complement strand
CTTCTTTCTTTCTTTTCTTTCTCCCTCCTCTCTCTCCTTTCTTTCTTTCTTTCTTTCTCTCTCTCTTTCTCTCTCTCTTTCTTCACTCCCTTTCCGCCCTAATCTTTTTAACAATGTCTGGGGGTGGGGGGAACAAAACGGAGGGGAAGGGAAGCTACAGTTCTTCCAAAGGAACATAATGGGGGTCATTGTTGGGTTGCGAGCACATCGGCTTCCTCCTTCTCCTCCTCCGTGGCCTTGTGCATTGAAGAAAGCAGCCGAGGGGTGGGGTGGGGGGGGAAGACCCACATGAGAGAGAGAAGAGAAGGCAAACCAGATGAAAGGAGAATGAGCCTGGGGCGTTTTATTTCCCCCAAATTTCTAGGATTGCAGAAGGGCCCACGCATATCTGAATCGTCAAAAGACACAAGCCGGGGTTTCGAGTCTTGCAACCTGGAGCAAACCTTACGCAGCAGCCCTGTGGAAGGAGCTACGCGGCTCCCTTTTAATAGGGGGGGGGTTTGCCTGTACGTGTCCCCTCCCCCTCTCCCCCCCGTCCTGTAGGAGGCGATATCGGAAAATATAAAGAGATAAGCCGTTGGGAAAGAATGCGGCGAGAGAAATTGAAAAGGAAATATTTTCTTTTTTCCCCCCTTCAGATTCACATCAGGGCCCAAACATGCCTCTCAAGGCATAATTTGTGGGAACAAAACGTCGATTTCTTTAAGAGGGGGGGGGAAACATCACATGGGGAAAGGGCTCACCTATTGAGTGAGGCAGGCAGTCTAAACAAGCGCTCTTTCTCCACAGGGAAATTGCTCCAAGGCATCGTCCTTTGCAATAATAATAATAATAAAAAAAAAAAAATAGCGAGTTACTCCAAGATTGTGGGAAAACTGCCTTCCGACGGTTTGCTAGGCTTTGCAAATCCGGGCTGCAGTTCCACAGGCTACCATTAGTGGGCGGCAACAACAGACAAAGAGGTTTCCCCGAATCCCTTTCTCGCCCTCTAGTGGCCGTCTCCGTTTCCACGTCCCCTAACGGTCCCCCGAGCGAGAAATTGGACAAATTTCGGGAAAGCAAATGGACAGCCGTTGGGAGAAAACAGTGAGGCCGTAAAAATGGGGCGGCAACGTGCTTTTTGCAACGGCCGACCGTCGCTGCGAGGCTCGATGACGGTCATAAATCGAGGATGACGATGCAAATGACGGATGGGAAGGAGGAGACTGGGATGAAACCAGTGGGGCGGAAAAGTAAAGGGCGATGGATGGTAGCGGTGGGGTCCTCGGTGCTCTCTGAGCTTGGTGGTTTCCTTGTAGACGTTTCATGACCCAACTAGGTAACACCATCAGTGCTAAGAGGAAGGAGGGGTTGTGAAGTGGAGGAGGAAAAAGAGTGGAAAAAAGAGGAGGAGGGGGAGGAGGACGACGACTGTGGGGGGTCTTTGGTGCTCTCTAAGCTTGATTTCTTGCAGACATTTAATTACCAAACTAGATAACAGCATCAGTGCTGGTAGGGAAGGAGGTGTGCTCTCATTTTATATAGCAGTGGCTTGCTCTGTATGTATAGTGGGGCAAAGACTCACCTTCTCCAGCTGGGTTCAGCAGGAGGGGACAAGTACGCCGGACTGTAAGGAGAACTGTCGATGTGATGGTGGAAGTTAAGGAAGATACAATGTAGTAGGTCCAACAACCCCAAAGTGGAATTCTTTTGCTCTTCAATCCCTGCAGGACTTCCAGCCCAATGTCAGTATGTGTTTATGTATCAAATTTATATGTCCCCCCCCCCAAATCTTGCCAAGGGTGTCTCTCGGCGGCTGGAGTTGTGTTGCGTAGCAAGCGAAGGGGAAAGAACAGCCCATCTCGCGGCGAAAGGATATTTGTCGTACGTAACGTCGCAGCGGCGAGATCATCCGGCGGGGATCCCGCTGTACCCGTTCCACCAGGCCGTGATGCCGCGTGCCCCGGGCCGAGTCCAGCGGAGAATGGAGGGGACCCTGGAGGGGCAAAGAGAGAGGCAGTGCGGTTGGAACAGGAGGGGGCCTGTGAAAGTGTGAAAATCAGGCAGGGTTTGCAAAATTGGGGAACAGGAACTTCCAGTTCCTGTGTGTCCATTTCCATAACTTGTGTGTCAATTCCAATAATCTGCGTATCAATTTCAACAACTTATGTCAATTTCAATATATTGTGTCACTTTCGGTAATTTGTGTCAATTTCAATGTGTGTCAATTTCAATAATTTATGTGTCCATGTCAATAATGTGTCCATTTCAATAACTCGTGTCCATTTCAATTTGTGTCAATTTCAATAATTTGCATGTCAATTTCAAAAATTTGTCAAGTTCAGTACATTGTGCATCAATTTCAATATCAACTATGTGTCAATTTCAATAAATTGTGTGCCAGTTCCAATACATGGTGTCAATTTCAATCATTTTCTGTCAACCTCAATCATTTGCGGATCAATTCCAATACACGGTCAATTACAACACATTGTGCAGTCCATTTCCACAATTATGTGTCAATTTCAGTACATTGTGTGTCAATTTCCATAAACTGTGCGGCAATGAAATATTGTATCTGAACCCCTCCTGCCAATCAGAGTAGAAGAGCAAACCATCAAGGAAGAAACGGCAAGGAAGATGCCCGGATGTTGGCTTGTTTCAATGACGGTTTACCTGAAACTCTGCTGCGCCGCTTCCGATCTGGTTGACGTTGGGCAGCGATCCGCTGTAGTAGGGTCCTCGGCTGTGCGCCAGTCGTAACTTCTGAGCCTGTAACTGAAGGCGGGAAGAGAAGCAGAATGGTAGTTAATTCACAGACGGCCCACACGGATCCTTCACTGCCCTGGGCAGGCAGCCGCTTCGCAAAGCTGATGGACAACATTCTTTCCGACATGCCACAATCTCAGTGTGTGTGTGTGTGTTTAACGTACAGTCCTGCAAGAGAAGCTCAAGCTAACGGAGCGAGAGGAGAGCTGGAAGGAGGCTACCAAGCTCTGTCCTGGCACCCCAACCCGTCGAGGTAGCCTCGACTTATGACGACAACAGAGACCAAAATTTCCCGTGGCTAAACAGGAGAGCTGTCGGGTCCGTTGCGCTCCGTTTTACGACCTTGTTTTGTCACCTGTTGTTAAGCGAGCTTTTTAAGAGGCGACTGGGTCCACCATGTGTCTGGAACGAACTAGGGTCTTTGCTCGAGCCAAGGGGTTGGACTAGAAGACCTCGGGTGTCCCTTCCAACTCTGGGATTCTGTTAGGAGAGACCCCAATCCCGTAAGCGCCGAAGATGCTCCATTTTAAGAGCCTGGTTGTTTACCTTGTTGAAAAGGCACAACCACACGGCCATAAATCTCCCTGCCTCCCCCCCTCCAAGGGGTCCTAAACAGACCCCAGCTTTGGAAACGAGACTGCTAGTTTTGGGGGGGCGGGGGCTAAACTGTCCCACTGCCCCTCAGCATGACAGAACGAGGGTTTTTAGAAAAATACAGGCAATCCTCAACTTACGACAGTTCGTTTAGTGACCGAAGTGTCAACGGCACTGAAAAAAAAAAAGCGACTTACGACCATTTTTCACACTTAACGACCGCGGCAGCATCCCCACGGTCACGCGATCAAAACTCAGACGCTTGGCGAGTGGTTTGCATTTACGACGGCCGCAGTGGAGGGGGGTGTCAGGCGACCCCCTTCTGACCAGCACCGTCCGGGGGGGTGGGTGTCAGATTCGTTTAACAACCATTAACTAGCAACACGGCAATTCCCTTCAAACCACGGCGGCCAGAAAGGTCGTAAAATGGGGGCGACGCTCAGTTGGCGACTGCCTCGCTTCGCGACGGAAATTCCGGGGCTCAACTGCGGTCGTAAGTCGAGGACTACCTGGAGATAGCGCTCAAAGACGCCCCGAGGACTGGGATCTCTGCTTGTTTATCTATCTGGAAGGACTGGTTGGGGAAATATTCAGCACTGTCCCCTCCAGCTACCAAACCTGCCTGCCGTGTCTATGAAAATTTACAGATTAACAAGAGTTGGAAGGCACCTTTAAGGTCATCTAGTCCAACCCACGCCGAAGCCGGAGACCCTACCCCATTTCTGAGAGATGGCAGTCCAATCTCTTCTTGAAAGCTTCCGGGGGATGAAGCTCCCCCAACTTCCGAAGGCAACTTCTGTCCCACTGAATATAGAATCACAGAGTTAGAAGGCAGATGACCTTGAAGGCAGAGGTTGGATGACCTTGAGGTCATCTAGTCCAACCCCCTGCCCAAGCAGGAACCCCCCCCACCCCATAAAGCTGAAACTCACAGACCAAATATTTGGAAAAAAAGAGAGAGAGAAAGTGCAACCTGTCCAACAGGATGATGGATTAGAATCTGCCATTTCTGGGGCCACTTAATGTCGCGATGATAAATATTTCAGATTATTCACTGCTTCCTTCCTTCCTTTCTCGACTATCATTGCAAAGAAAACACACACACACACACACACACAAAAAGGACACTGAACCAGGTTTGCAAAGAATCTCTCGCTCGGTCCTTGCAAAGAGTCGTTTGCACAATCTCTTTAAACTCCAGCTTCCCAGTCGAAAGATTATTTTTGTTTTTCCCCCTTCCGTAAAGGAGGAGGGGAAAAAAAAAAGAGAAATATTTTCATAAAAGAAGTGGGGGCCCCTTTTTTTCATGGTCCCTAGATCTGTAAATCGAATCGAAGGGAAAAGCAGCGTCAATGCCTCCCAAACACAGAAAAGAATACAGGTTTGCAAAGAGAGCAAAACCGAGAGTTTTGGACTTGGGTTGCAAAAACTTTTAATTTCCGTTTCGGAGTATCAAATGCAGAATTTTTTCCCTCCTCCTTTGCACAGGTGTCGTGCATGCAAATATTGGAGGTGAGCGATGGAACCAGCACTGATGTCAGGAAACTTTGTGGGGTTTTTTCAAAGTTGGAAAACATTTGATTTCTGCTGGGGGGGGGGGGGGGGGGGAAGAAATTGGAGGAAGAAAAAGCCGGAAGGACCACAGCCGCTGGTACCAACCCCGGTGCCCCCACGGATGTCGGAGTGCGTTCGCTCCCGCCAATCCCTGCCCAGGCCCCAAGGCCGTTGCTCAGAAGGGGAGAAACTCTACGGAGGCCCAAAATCTGAAATTTGGGGAAACAAGATAAGGATCCTGCTTTGATGTTTTCCGGTGCTTTGGGGAGTTGGGAAAGAAGCCAATGGTAGGGCAGCCATCACGGAGGAAAGGAGGAAGGGAAAGGAGGAGAGAGGGAAGGAAGGAAGGAAGGAAGAAAGAAAGGGAGGAAAGAAGGAAGGGAAAGAGGGAAAGGAAAGGAAAGGAGGAAGGAGGAAGGGAGAAGGGAAGGACAGAAAGAAAAAGTAAAGGAAGGAAGCAAAGGGGGGGAAGGGAAGAGAGGAAAAGATGGGGGGAAGGGAAGAGAGGAAAAGATGGAAGGAAAAAGTAAAGGGAGGGAAGGAAGGAAAAAGAGAGAAAGGGAGGGAAGGAAGGAGGAAGGGAGAAGGAAAGGCAGAAAGAAAAAGTAAAAGAAGGAAGCAAAGGGGGGAAGGGAAGAGAGGAAAAGATGGGGGGAAGGGAAGAGAGGAAAAGATGGAAGGAAAAAGTAAAGGGAGGGAAGGAAGGAAAAAGAGAGAAAGGGAGGGAAGGAAGGAAGGGAGAAGGGAAGGACAGAAAGAAAAAGTAAAGGAAGGAAGCAAAGGGGGGAAGGGAAGAGAGGAAAAGATGGAAGGAAAAAGTAAAGGGAAGGAAGGAAGGAAAAAGAGAGAAAGGGAGGGAGGGAAAAGGGAAAGATATAAGTAAAAAGTAAAGGAAGCAAGCAAGCAAGGAGGAAAAGGAAGAGAGAAAGGCAGGGAGAAGGGAGAGATAGAAGTAAAAAATGAAGGAAGGAGGGAGGGAGGGAAAAAGGAAAGAGAAGTAAAAAGTAAAGGAAGGAAGCAAGGATGGAAGGGAAGAGAGGAAAAGCAGGAAGGAAGGAAGGAAGGAAGGAAGGAAAAAGAGAGAAAGGGAGGGAGAAGAGAAAGATAGAAATAAAAAGTAAAAGAAGGAAAGAAGCAAGGCGGAAAGAGAAGAGAGAGAGGAAGGGAAAAGGGAGAGATAGAAATAAAAAGTAAAGGAAGCAAAGGGAGGGAAGGGAAGAGAGGAAAAGATGGAAGGAAGGAAGGAGGAAAACAGAAAGGGAGAGAGGGAGAAGGGAAGGCTAGAAAGAAAAAAGAAAGGAAGGAAGCAAAGGGAGGGAAGGGAAGAGAGGAAAAGATGGAAGGAAAAAGTAAAGGGAGGGAAGGAAGGAAAAAGAGAGAGAAAGAGAGGGAGGGAAAAGGGAAAGCTACAAATAAAAAGTAAAGGAAGGAAGCAAGGAAGAAAGGGAGGGAGAGATAGAAGTAAAAAGTAAAGGAAGCAAGCAAGGACGGAAGGGAAGAGAGGAAAAGCTGGAAGGAAGGAAGGAGAAAAGAAAAAGGGAGAGAGGGAAGAAGGGAAGGATAGAAAGAAAAAGTAAAAGGAAGGAAAGAAGCAAAGAGAGGGAAGAAAGGAAAAGATGGAAGGGAAAAGTAAAGGGAGGGAGAGAGGAAGGAAGGAAAAAATAAACAAATAACTCTGCTGGCTCCAGAGGCAATATTAACCCTGTTAAGCGTCTAACCATGTTGGTTAGAGTCGTCAGGTCGTGGGAATCTGGGAATTCCCTCAACCCTCTGGACCAGGACCGGTCAGCTCCCAGAAGACCCCCGCATGACCTCCCCAGCCATCCCGTGTTCTCGGTGGGCAACACGCAACCCCGGGACACCGCTTCCGGCGGGTTTGAACGTCGGCTCCGGCTTGCGGGACGAGGCCAACGCTCCGCAAAAACGCCCCAAGATGGTGGCGTCTCCCGTCTTGCGTGCCGTTCTCGTCCTCCGTCCAGGCTAAATTTAAACCCCTCTCCGGGGACCCCGCTTTCTCAGGAGAGGCCGGATCTGCCGGACGGAGGCAACGCCACACAATCACACAACTTCGGGACACACAATCCCGTCTCGGCTTCAAGACGGATTTGCGAGTCGGTCCCGCTTCTAAAATTCTCCAAAATATTCCAATTGGTAAAAATGGTGATTTTTACCACAATTTACATCCAGTCCTCGACTTACGGCCACAACTTCTGCCCCCCACCCTCCAAATTTCCATGGCTAACTGAGTGAGACATGGGTTATATTTTGCCCCCGTCGTACAGTCTTTCTTGCCACCGTTGTTAAACGAATCACAGCACTGGTTAAATTGGTAACACGGTTGTTAAGGGAATCGGGCGTCCCCCCCCATTGACTTTTTGCTTGTGGGAAGGTCGCAAAAGGGGAAGCTGAGACCGGCGTAAGTACGAATCGGTTGCCAAGTGTCTGAATTTGGATCATGTGATCGCAGGGAGGCTGCGACGGTCGTAAGTGCGAAGAACAGTCATAAGACCTCCCCACAAAGAAGGACAGCCCACCAAGACCCCCCCTACAGTCAAAGGGGTCAAAGGGCACTTACACCCCCCCCCATTTCCCCCTCCAGTGGTCCAACTTGGACAGCCGCATGAGTGGGTAGGTGTAAAGGCCCACAGGCCCCCTTGGGCAGGGGAGGATGGGCAGGAGAACTCCAGATGCCCCCATGGGGAGGGATGAGAGCTGGGGCAGAAGCCGAAGCATGGGAACTGTAGTGGGGAAGAAGGCGAGGATGATGGGAGCAGAAGCCATTGCCTCTAAAGGAGATATAAGCCATGGGGAGGGGGAGCAGGCAAAGGAGGATAGGTGGGGTAGTCCAGCCTCCTCCGGAGACCCCGACCCAGGCTAAGCAGAGGATGATGGGTGAGATAATACATCCCTCTCTAGGGACCCCCAACCCAGGCTAGGCAGAGGATGATGGATGGAGTAGTCCACCCCTCTCCAGAGACCCGAACTCAGGCAGAGGATGATGGGTGGAGTAGTCAGCGTTCTCTAGAGACCCCCAACCCAGGCTAGGCAGAGGATGATGGGTGGGATAGTCCATCCCTCTCCAGAGACCCCCAACCCAGAGTAGGCAGAATATGATGAGTGGGATAATCCATCTGTCTCCTGAAACCCCCAACTCAGGCAGAGGATGATGGGTGGAGTAGTCAGCGCTCTCCAGAGACCCCCAACCCGGGCTAAGCAGTGGATGATGGGTGGGACAGTACATCCCTCTCCAGAGACCTCAACTCAGGCAGAGGATGATGGGTGGAGTAGTCAGCGTTCTCCAGAGACCCCCTCCCAAACCCAGGCTAAGCAGTGGATGATGGCTGGGATAGTCCATCCCTCTCTAGAGACCCCCAACCCAGGCTAGGCAGTGGATGATGGGTGGGACAGTCCATCCCTCTCCAGAGACCCCCAACTCAGGCAGAGGATGATGGGTGGAGTAGTCAGCATTCTCCAGAGACCCCCCCCACCCAGAGTAGGCAGAGGATGATGGGTGAGATAATACATCACTCTCTAGGGACCCCCAACCCAGGCTAGGCAGTGGATGATGGGTGGGACAGTCCATCCCTCTCCAGAGACCCCCAACTCAGGCAGAGGATGATGGGTGGAGTAGTCAGCATTCTCCAGAGACCCCCCCCACCCAGAGTAGGCAGAGGATGATGGGTGAGATAATACATCACTCTCTAGGGACCCCCACCCAGAGTAGGCAGAGGATGATGGGTGAGATAATACATCCCTCTCTAGACCCCCAACCCAGGCTAGGCAGTGGATGATGGGTGGGACAGTCCATCCCTCTCCAGAGACCCCCAACTCAGGCAGAGGATGATGGGTGGAGTAGTCAGCATTCTCCAGAGACCCCCCCCAAACCCAGGTTAGGCAGAGGATGATGGGCGGGGTAGTCCATCCCTCTCCAGAGCCCTGAGCTCAAAGACTTGGGTCCCCAACTCCTCCCTCCCCCCACCTCAGGGGGGGCAGCCCCCCTCCCCAACCGGAAGTGCCGCCCCCGACCGGAAGCGGCCCCCCCCTCCTCTCCCCCCGTTTTTCCCCCCCTCATACCCGGGTGGTGCCCAGCTCCATCATGACCTCCTCGAAGGCCGCCGTCTCCTCGGCCTGGCGCTGCTTCTGCAGGGCGATCTTCTCGCTGAACTTGCGCGGGTTGGACGCCCCCGCCGAGGCCGAAGAATGCGAAGACGAAGCGGCCGCCGGGGAAGACGAGGCCGAGGAGGCGGCGGCGGAGGACGAGGAGGCCCCGCCGCCGCCGCCGCCGCCGCCTCCTCCTGAGGAAGAAGAGCCCGGCGCGGCGGCCCCGGAACCCCCCGCCGCCCCTGCCGCCGCCATCTTGCTCCTCCGCCGCCGCCGCCGCCTCAGCGGCCTCCTCCCCTCCCTCCCCCCTTACGCGCCCCGCCCCTCGCGCGCAACGCCGCGCGGGGCACGCCGGGAAAGCGAGTGCGCCGCCCTTTCGAACTCTCCGGGAGGAACCCCCCGCCGGGACTCCCGCTCCCGGCGTGCCCCGCGCGGGCTCGAGTCCCCTCGCGCGCGACGCACGCCGGGAGATGGAGTTTCACCACCACCACCACCACTTGACGCAGACGCCCTGGCCTCGGGGCCCGCGGGGACTCCCGTTCCCGGCGGGCACCGCGCGCTTGGGGGAATTTCTCCCCGAAGGGAGGGGGGAGGAGGGGAAAGGAGAGGGGCGGGGGAGGGAGGGAAGAGTAGGCAGCTCCCTTTCTAAATTATGAGCTGCTGTGTCTCTGGGCATGCACAGAGTGCTTTTTCCTGCACACTTGGGACAGGCAGACCTATATTGCAACCTATAAATTTATCTATACCATTAAATAATTGAATCATGGTACTGTTCATACTTTCCAAATTCTGAGCTGCTGTGTCTCTGGGCATGCACAGAGTGCTTTTTCCTGCACACCTGGGACAGGCAGACCTATATTGCAACCAATAAATTTATAAACACCATTAAATAATTGAATAATAGTACTGTTCATACTGGGTTGAGCGTTTTTGGTTCCCCGTTTACAGTTCAATCTAATGATTTTTTATTCTGTTAAAAAGTGATTTAATTCTTCCATTTCTTTTTCTTTCTTTCTTTCTTTCTATATCTATCCATCCATCCATTTGTCAAAAATGGTGTAGGGCCTCCTGCTTAGGCGGGAAGGTTGGGGTTGGACTAGATGACCTCAAAGGTCCCTTCCAACAGATGAACGGATGGGTAGAAAGATGATAGATTAGATTAAATCTATCATCTTTCTACCCATCCGTTCATCTGTTGGAAATGGTATAGGGCCTCCTGCTTGGGCAGGGGGTTGGACTAGATGACCTACAAGGTCCCTTCCAACATCTCATCTATCTATCCATCCACCCACCCATCTACCTACCTACCAACCTTATCCTGGAGACTTACCACCTCCATGCCATTTCTCACTCTTCTTAATTCTTCCTTTCCTTTTTGCTTTTTATCCCCCCCCTTTTATATACATCCAATCTTCCCTGAAAGAAAATCTCCGCAGCCAGGTCCCCATAATACAATGTTTCTCAACCTTAGTAGCTTGACGATGGGTGGGACTTCAACTCCCAGAATCCCCCAGCCAGCACCCATCGTCAAGCTTCCAAGGTTGAGAAACACTGCCCTAATACAATACAAATTGTGCAAATGAAAATAAGCCTGCTATTTACCGAGTTACTATTTATTATTTACTAACTTTCAGTATATCTTGGCCCCACCTTTCAAGGCAATGCATTTAAACATGCATTAAAAATATATCTTCATATTTTAATTAATTAAATTATATATATATATATATATAAAAAAAAAAAAAATCCGGCAGCGAACGTGGCTTGCTCTGCTCTGCATTTTTAACAATATGTGGGCGGCAATCGAGTTTTTTTAAAAAAACTCACCAACTCGTCACTTTTTCAACGGATGCAAAACACCCAACGGTTTGCATTAGAGATGAGTCCTCAACTTACAACCATTCATTTAGTGACCAAAGTCTGAGGGGGGGGGGGAAGTGATTTGCAACAGCTCCTCGCATTTGCCACGTTTCCCCACAGTCACAGGATCAAAATTTGGGCATTTTGACAATTAGTTGTGTTTTTACGGCGGTCTCAGTGTGTGATTGCCGTTCGCGACGTTCCCACGAGCAAAATTA
Organism: Pantherophis vulpinus; assembly: GCA_037215915.1. Classification (NCBI taxonomy): domain Eukaryota; kingdom Metazoa; phylum Chordata; class Lepidosauria; order Squamata; family Colubridae; genus Pantherophis; species Pantherophis vulpinus. Next base: position 25,666,873 of record JAXLNS010000009.1, on the reverse strand, counting down.
ATTCGCTTAACAACCGTGTGCAATTCACTTAATGGCGATGATTTCTTTAACCACCTCGGCGAAAGGAGGAGCAAAATCAGGAGAAGACTCTCTTAAGAACCACGGAAATTCTGCCTCCCCCCCACTGCGATTGCAGTCGTAAGTCCGTAACACAAAGGAAGCTAAAATCTTACACCCTCACAGCTTTTAGTTCTTCCTTCAAAGGAAGCGCTCTGTATAAATCTAATAAACTTTAATTAATTGACGTAGGAACTCTTCTTTTTTTTTGTAGCCCGAAGCTACTGCCTGTCCTGGCAGGCCATATTCTTGCAAATGAAGCAAGGTGATCATTAAAATAAAATTTAAAAAAAAAACTCAGCAGTCTTAACAGAAGCGCAATTAAATTCTGCAGCACTAAAAGCAGCATTAAGCGGTGTGTTTAGGCGGCGTGCATGGATTTATTTTTTAAGGGGAAAAAAAAACCCCCAAAATTCAGGGTCTCTTGCGGAATAAAATTCAGCACCTTTGAAAGCTGGCGGTAGGCAAAACACACACTTACACACAGACAAAATGCCAATTAGAGCACACTAAATTGAACTCCGCGTACTCCGTTGTGCATTAATTAAGATTTAGAGCGGATGATGGCGATCAAGCCAAGTTAATTCTCAATTTTTAATTCAGCCGATAAACGCCTTCGGGGATTTGATGCCGTATCAAAACCACGGCAGGGATCAAAACAGCACAGGAACCAAACTGCGTGTAGTTAAAATCATAATTAAAAAATGCTTTTATTTGATTGCTCTCACCTAAGCCGAGTCCCAGTTTGTCAGTTCAATTCCCGCGCAAACACACAAGACCCTTTATTCCCTTTTGCGAAGTTGTTTCCTCGCTTCCCATTGCAAACTGGGAACGCTGCAGAATTTGCAAACCTATATATATATAAAAAAACAAAAGAGACCCCGATTTTTTTTTTCTCCCTAGATGCATCGGATTCTATCTCCCATCTTCCCCAGCAGGCTGGGAACGATGGAAGTCGTGATGCAGGGGCCTCTAGGGAAAAAAAAAAAATCCTAATTAGGAAAGGTCCTAAATAGATTTATTCCCCCCCACCCCCCTCAATAAAATGCAGAAAAAAGTTGATCGTCTCGTGCGCCTTTCGCCCCCCCATTCACGAGGCACGAAACCCAAGAACAAAAGAGGCATTCTTGAAGCTGCTTTCCACACACACACAAAAATAATAATATACGAGGCCTTCGTTCGAGGCCTTCTTTTAAAACGGAAAAGCTTCCAGGCAGTTTGCATTTTTTGCAATTTCGGGAATTTAACTCAATGCAGAAAATACCGGGCTGTTGGGTCGACTCGCTGTTAATCCGAGACCGGAGTTTAAGGAAAGGGCCACCATCCGCTAACCGAGATTCCCAAATTCCTAACAGCTTCTTAAAAACCTCAATACGCTGTGCGACCAGTTAGACAAACCCAGATTCAGTTCTTTTCCTAGCAACTTGGTTAGCTTCCTCGTTTCTCCAACCTCCAACCAACCAAATCCATAAATGGCAACGATTTGGCAGTGCCCTCTGGCTCAGCGACTTACGTCTTCACCATGTCAGTTCAACCGCAGCTTTGCGTAACCGGGTTATCTGTAAGCCATCACGTGGTGCTCGAATCGGTCCGATATTTAGCTGGCGTCGTTTTGGAAACTTATTAAACTAAGGCAGCGGAGCAAGCCAGCTTTAACTATGACGGCCGAGTCGAGGAGCTGGGACGGACACAAACTTGGATTGCCCAAGGATGGGAGAACCTCAAACTCTTGTCAAAGATGTGGAAAGAATCCTAAACTCAAAAAATGGGGGGGGGGGAGGGGGGAAACCATCTTGAAACCTGGGTTAATTTGCTTTCTCACGTCGGTCAAACTTTTTAAGGCACTGGAGGAACAAAATTGAAGGCACTGTGGTTTTCTCGCTCCGAAGCTGGAGATGAGTGGCACCAAAAATATATCTTTTTCCCGCCCCCTCCCATCCCGATCCGATGTATTAAACCAACCCAAAATGTCCCGTTTTCCACTACATTGAAGTCCTAACCCCACACGGCGGAGCTCCGAAATGAGACCCGGCGGAAAATATTTTGAGTTTCAACGGAGCGTAGCGGAAGTACCGGCGTGCGGGGAAATCTTCGTTTCGGCCCCTCCGGGATGGATTGGCGATTTCGGTGGATGTCTTTTGAGTTTTTCGAGGTGGGGCTCGGCAGCCCCGTTAGAGGCGGAGATAAGCAAGAACGATGGGAGTCAAGTTTTTTGGCAACGGGAAACGGGGCACCGAGGAATCGTTTTTTTGGCAAACTCCCGTAAGGAGAAATCGCTGGCGCGACGGTGGACGTTTCCCGCACACTGTGTCCGGGAGTGGTTTTTCTCCCGCTGCCCCGTGCCCGCCACACCGCCGCTCAGATCTTCACGAACAAAACGCTGGTGACCAAGGCGAATCCGAGCAGCAGAACGATGACCTTCAGGATACGTTGCTCCGAAGAGCCGAGTTCGTGGGGCAGGATCTCCAAAAACGTGATGTAGACGAAGGTACCCGTGGCTAAGCCTTCCAGGACGCTGCGAGAAAGGCGGGACAGAGCCGCCATGGGGACCTCGGTCAGAGCCACCCCCAACCCGATGCCGAACGGGGACATGGCGGAGAAGATAACCAGGCATATCGCCACGACCCGGGGACGCAGCCGCCCTTGCAAGAGCTTGAGGCTCAGGCTGAAGGCGATGGCGCCTTTGTGGATCAGGAGCGCCAAGCAGATCTCCAAGGCTTGGGTGCCGTCTTCCTGCAGGCCGACGGCCAGCCCTTCGAAGATGGAGTGGAGCGACAGCGCCAGGAAAAGCACCACCAAGCGGATGGCCGAGTGGGCGTTGAAGTCCACGTGGACGTGGGTGCGCTCTCCGGCCAGGCGGTCCCGAGCCAGGGGACGCTGGGATCCCTCCGGCCAATTCTGGTCCTGCTGCAGGGACGAATGCTGATGGGAAGCAGAGCTCAAGAGAGCTTCCGTCTCTTCCAGGGATCCCGACGGGTCCTTGTAAGCCAGCACGATCTGTTCCAACACCAGGACTACGAAAAAGCCCATGGCCAGGATGAATTCCTGCAAAGGGAAACGGAGCTGTCCGGGGGGAGAAAGAGAAAGAAAAAAAAATCAATTTGAGCCCCCCTGTTCCAGATTCTGACTTCCCCTTTTCAGCTAGACAGGTGTTAAGATCTATAGGCTTCCCCAAAGCCTATAGATCTTTGCAGACTCTTTGTCCCGACAAAAAAACCCTTTTTATTAAATTACTGTGAATTCTTCTCATTCACACCCAGCAAAGTCTTTCAAGGGAGAATTTACAGCCACAGGCCTTATCTGGCTTGGAGAGCTGCCAGGCCGATATCTTCAAAACTTGGCAAGGAGTCTCGGAGAATCACAAACTAATTAAGCGAACTAATTGTCTCCTGCAAACTCCACTCCCCTTTCCCTCCTCTTTTATTCCCTCTAGGAGGGGCCATTCACCGTCCACCTGTGGCTTTACTCCTGAGTCGCCCCTTGTTCTTTAGCCGTTCCCTTCGTCTGGCAGCTCTGGGAACAGCCTCCAGCTGTTCTTCTCCCTCACTGATGTCTGACTCCGAAGGCAGCTGATAACTGTTAGACGGCCCTGGCCCTCTCTCTGCCTCCGATGCAGAGCCCTCGTCAGAGCCCTCCCCAGGCTCCAGGACTGGCCCAGGTTCCTCCCCAGCCTCCTCACTGTCCGAATCTGCTGCCAGCTCCGCTGTCCGGCCACGACGACAGGACCCCCGAATATCTTGAAGCGCTGCCGTTCTTAACGCGGCGAACGACTAATCTCACACGGAAAAAAGAAAAGCCCCCTTACCGCGATGGGGCGACCACCAACCCCAAAAGCGTCCCTCCAGCGCCAAGCACCATCTTGGCCCCATCCTCCTCGCCCGGCACACTTCCGCCTCACTCACGCGGTGCATTCTGGGAGGAAGGGTACGGGAGGTGCTCTATGCACGCGCCGGGGGGGGGGGAAGAATCTTGCAAAGGGCTCAGTCCGTTTTGGTTTCAACGCGGCACTTCTGGTCTTCGGTGGCAGCCGGGAGAAAGAGGACGGAGAATATATTCCTCTCTCTCTCTCTTTCTCACTCTTTCTATTTCTCTCTCTCTCTATTTTTCTTATTCTTTCTCTCTCTCTCTCTCTCTCTCTCTCTTTCTTTTCGAGAGGGAATTAAAACCTAAAACAAATTTGGGAGGTTGCAATTGTGGCTAAACTCACCGTGACTTGCAAGTCATCCAGAGCTTCGTTAATGCTGGCTAGATAACTAGGAAGCAGATCGAGAAGGCACGTCCCCAGGAAGATGCCTCCGGCAAAACAGCTCACCAGGCTCAGGGTTTTCCTCTGAGGGCCTGTTAAGAAGAAAACGGGAGGACAAGAGGGGGAAAAAAATTAATAAAAAAATAATAAAAGTTGGCCAGCATTCCTCGGAAACGCCACTCTTGTTATTCTGTGATAACTCCAGACGGCAGGACAAGTAGCAGCGGATCAAGGAGAGAATCAACCTAGCACGAAGGAGGAATGTCCTGATAATTAGAACAATTTGACCAGTGGAACTGCTTGCCACTAGAAGTTGGAGGCGCTCCATCGCTGGAGGTTTTCAAGAAGAGATTAGGCAGCCATTTGTCCAGAATGGTGTAAGGGTCTCCAGCTTAAGCAGGGGGCTGGACTAGATGACCTCCAAGCTCCCCTTCCAACTCTGTGACCGTTAAGGTGTGGCGCTCCTGAGCGGCACAATCCTCATTTGACTGCAAAATAATTCTCTATCTTTTTTTTTTTTTTTTTTGCAAGGAGATTTTTCTTTTTTATATCAAAAGGCCGGGAGAGATTAGGGGACCGATTCTGAAGCATTTCCAAATCCAAAATATAGATTGGAATTCTATCGAAGTCGAAATACACATTATTTAAAGGGGGGGAGAAAAAAAACCACGAATTTTCTCAACAGGATCTGGGTTTGTTTTCAGCCATTCTTCCACATCTCCTTTTAAAAAAAAAAAAAAATTATTATTTTTTTAAAGTCTTCTCGGCTACGTTTTTCCCCCTTCTTTGCCTCTTTTTCCAAACACGAGTTCCTTCAATTTTTTTTTTCTTCCTCCCCAAGCCCCAAGAAAAAAGAAAACATTATTTAAATCGGAAAGTGCCCATCCTGAAGGCCAAAAGCCCTGTTGTTGCTGGGCCCTTTCTCAAATTCAGGAATTTCCAATAAATATTTAACTTCCTGTTTTTTTAAAAATTATTTGGGCAGACAAGAGCTTCTGAAAACCGCAAATAACATCCCCCTTTCTCCATTGCTGCTTCCCCCACCACCACCAAGGTCACAGGAAAGATTAAATGTTCAAATGGTAAACCTACGCAGAGTTTTGAAAGAAAAGCAGATAAGTTAACTCACCATTAGCCCCTCCGGATCCAATCTGGAGGATAAACAGCCTCAAACTAACTCCTTCTCTTGGAATGGACTCAACACAAAAAGTTTTCTTGTTTTAAAAGAAGTTCAGATTCTGATTCAGTTCTGATTCTGTTCTGATTCTGTTTCAGTTCAGATTCAGCTCTGATTCTGATTCAATTCTGATCCTTATTCAAATTAAATTCTGATTGTTTCAGTTCCGATTCAGTTCCGATTCTGATTCAATTCAGATTCAATTCTGATTCAGTTGAGATTTCAGTTCTGATTCAATTCAGATTCGGTTTCAATTCAGATTCAGTTTTGATTCTGATTCAATTCCAATTCAGATTCAGTTCTGATTTAGTTCTGATTCTGATTCAATTAAGATTGTTTCAATTCAGATTCAGTTCTGATTCTGATTCAATTCCGATTCAGCTCTGATTCTGATTTAATTCCGATTAGGTGATTCTGATTCAATTCTGATTCTTATTCAAATTCATTTCTGACTGTTTCAATTCCGATTCTGTTTCAATTCCGATTCAGTTCTAATTCGGATTCAATTCAGATTCAGTTGAGATTTCAGTTCTGATTCAATTCGGATTCTGTTTCAATTCAGATTCAGTTCTAATTCAGATTCAAATCCAAGTCTGTTTCAATTCAGATTCAGTTCTGATTCAATTCAGATTCAGCTCTGATTCCAATTCGATTCTGATTCAAATTCAATTCCGACTGTTTCAATTCAGATTCAGTTCTGATTCTGATTCAATTCCGATTCCATTCCGATTCCGATTCAACCGGTCATGGATTGGATCCCTAGACCCAGCAACCCCACCACCCCCAAAACCCACGTACCGAAGCTTCCGCTGTTGAGGGCAGACCCCGGCCTCCGGAACAGCCATAGGGGAATGAACGCACAAAGCAGCGTCACTAACAGGAGCAGCACCAGAGACCCCAACTTCAGCTCCAGGGCCTGCACCGAGCGCGCCGTGCTCTCGTACGGGTTCCAGACCAGCTTGGTGTCCACTTTCGTATCCGAGTCCCACGATCCAGCCATCCCGAACATGCTCCAATCTAACAAACTTTTCAATTTGGGAGGGGGGGGGTGTCTCCAAAAATTTGCCGAGCGGATCCCAGACGCAAATGTCGCACCAAGTTTAAGTCCGGGGTGCCCTGTCCATGCTCCGCTGGTTTCGATGCGCCCCGACCGTCACACCGTCACAACCTAGAGGAAGAAACAGGGAGCGTTTTACGACAGTCCTCGCTTAGCGGCCGTTCCAAGTTACGACCAACGTTTCAAGAAAGTCAAGATTTTGAAGCTCCGATGGTCAGTCATTCTGGATACTCGGCAGCCCGCTCAATTTGGCAGCAGTCCAAGAAATTGGTGCCTCTGCACGCTATTAATTTATTAAAATATTTGGGGAAGAGAAAGCATTATAAGCGACTCCACAAAAAAAAAAAAAACCTGAAATAAAAAGAATTAAATAGATTAACAAACAGGAAGTTTGAAGTTCACTCTTTCATTTGCTGACAATGTAGAAGTTCACTGGATCATTTAAAATAAATTAAAGGCCACCATGATTAAATTATCATGATGCACTTAATGGCTTGATATGAATTGGATTAATAAATACATAAATGATTCAAGGTTAAATGTATTTGATATTATAATAAGAAAGCAAAATTAAGCATTTTTCCTCCATTTTTTTCCAAACTACATATTCCATTCCTGGAATATCAAATGTTCCTTCCCGAATTATTTTGCTTTTTTCCCCATCTGAATATTTGACAATCTAGTCCTCGACTTAACGACCATTCATTTAGCGACCGAAGCTAAAGCGGCACCGGAAAAAACCCCGACTTACAACCGTTTTTCACGCTTACGACCGTCATAGCATTTTCCCCCCATGGTCACGTGATCAAAATTCAGACGCTCGGCACCCGACTCGTACTTACGACGGGTCCCGTGGACCCCTTTTGCGGCCTTCGGATAAGCGACGGGGAAGGACGGATTCACTTACCAACCTCAACGGGACGGATTCGCTTAACAACGGCGGCGGCAAGAAAAACCGTAAAATGGGGCAAAACTCACTCCGCCACAAAAAAATCTGAGGCTTCGTTTTGGGTCGTAAATCGAGGACTACCCCGTAATAATTTTTTTTTTTTTTTAAATGTGAGCCAGCAACCGGGAAAGGAATATGAGTGAGTCAATGACCGGTTCCAGTAATTTACCATTTCCAAGCAGAGGGGGAAAAGGTTAACTCCCCCAACCCATTTTTGACCCCCCCTGATTTATACCCAAGGTCAAACAGAGGGGGAGGGGAAAAAAAAGCACAAGATTTTAGGACAGTCTGCAGAGATTCTAGGAAACCGGCCAACCGAGTCTGGGATCCGAGAAGTCTTTTTTTTTCTTTAATAAAAAAATAGTACATTTCAATTCTTGTTATTTAATTTGCTGCCAAGATCGACCTCCAGGAGGAAAAAAAAAGAAGAACAAAAAAAACAACTCAGTGGAATTTTGCCAAGCTGCGGGAACTAAATTTAACCCAGGTTTTCAGTCACTTCCCCTTAAATTGCATTTTTTTTAAAAAACCGAGGTTTGTTTTTGTTTTGCAGAAAGAACAAGTCATAAAATGGGGGGAATTGGGCAGCTATTTTGAAAAAAATTTGCTTGCTAAAAAGCAGGCCAGTTTTAAAAGAGCTTCCATGGGTCAAGGCAGTATATCTTTAAACATCCTTTCCAGCTTAAATTCCAGTTTCCATCGGGGCTAACGGGTTGAAATTCTTAATTCAACATCTGGCTGTTTGTCCGTTCATCTTTCGATTTGGCTGCTAAGAGAAACTTTCTTCTCTATTCAATTTTGATTTTTTAAAATTTTATTTGAAAAGCGATTCTAACGGCTTTTTCAGGAGCGGAAATACCGAAATGTTCACCCAAAATCTAGCCAGCCAAGCTAGAAACAAATGTGTTGAAAGGCAGTTCATTTCTAGAGCTTTTATAATGTATAATGAAGTATAATTTATAAATACATTTTTATATGCATATAATTTATATAAATTTATATAAATTATATAGTTACACTTAAGATTTGTATATAGATTTGCTAGCTAAAAATCAAAGCCCAGCCCTGATTAAAACACTGCCAATCATTTAATTTAAATGTTTTTAATTTTTTTACGTGTTAACTGAGATGCAACTGTAAGTCACTCAAGAATTACCCTATGGTAAAATATGGGAAGTCAATACATTTTTATAAATAAATAAAAATAAATCAATGTGGGTTTGTTTTTTTTTTGTAAATAACTCGCCGTCTTTTGAGAAGCCCGATCTTGAAAATTCATTAAATTTGGATTATTCAGACACACCTTGGCAAACGTCAGGAGAAACTGAAAAGGGCAGAGTTTTCTGATCAGTGGAAAGTTAATTTAATTATTAGTTGCCACCTCATTTTCCTCCTACAAAACAAACAATGATGACCCTTGATTCAAAGACTAAGCAATCCTGAATTAATCACGGGCTGTTAAAAGTACCAGCAACAGCCAAGTCACCTGAGTTCTGCAGGTAAACTTTTAACTTGCATCCAAGCAAGGAATATGGGAATTGTTGTTCCATTTCTAGGCTGCATACTTCACCCAAACTGACTGTGGAATTAAAAGCTCCAGGGATAAATCTAAATAATATTCTGTTCTGTTGGAAAGGAAAGTTATAATCTCTCATTTTGTATCCCGGGGTTGTTTTTCCTAGCTTAAGCCACAGGAGAGACAAAGAAAAGTCTTGTAGAAACAAAGAGAAAGAAAATAATTAAAATTAATCCTGGCTTATTCACATCCGTATTAAATTTGAATTAAAAACTCAGGCTAAAAGTACATGAACCAGAGATTATTATTTTTTTTAAAAAAAAAAACACTTTTCCAAATTATGCAGCTTGTCTCCATAATACCCCACCCCTCCCTCAGGAAACAATCCCCAAGGCTCAAGTTTAGACCCACCCACCCAAAATAAATCCAGTGGCCATGAGTTCCCCAAACCCCCAGCAGGAAAACACCACCCTAGGGGCAGCAAAAGTGCTTCAGCTCCTCATCCCTACTAGAGTGAAGTTACTCCAGGGAAGTTTAGTTTGGCTACAACTCTCCGCCGCCTCCCCTCTGGGGATGATGGGCCCTGTAGTCCAGCACACTAGGAGACAGAAATTTCAAATGGAAGAGTCCCTGGGGGTCTTTTCTCCAAAGACGAAGAGGGAAGGAAAGTCAGTTGGTGGAGATAGCCTGGCTACCACTCTCTTCTTCCCCTCTGGGGACGATGGGCTCTGTAGTCCAGCACCCCAGGAGACCCACTCTTGAAATGGAAAGTCCCTGGGGTCTTTTCTCCAAAGACGAACAGGGCTGGGGTGGGGTGGGGGTTTCAGTTGGTGGAGATAAGTCTGGCTACCTCTCCTCTTCCTCCCCTCTGGGGATGATGGGCCCTGTAGTCCAGCACAGCAAGCAGATACACCCTTGGGAAGGAAGGGTCTCCCCCACTCCCCCACCCCCGGTCTTGTTTCAAAGAGGAACAGGGGAAGGGGTTCGAGTGGTGGTCTTGAAAGACCACCAAGCCAACCCCCTCGGACTCACTGGACCAGGACTACCGTGACCATCCTCCTTTGTGGCTGAGGAGCATGGGACTTGGGGTCCAAACCCAGCTGGGGCGGGGTGTAATTAAGAATTTAAGGCTGTCTTAGGACCCTACTTTTGGGGAAGGGGGGCAGAGACCCGGTAAGCCCCCCCCAACACCTCCCACCGCCGCTCTACGGGAGACCCCCGACTCACCGCCGGCTCCAACTCCGCGCAGTTCCGAAAAGTGTCTGGACGTTCCAAAGGGGCGTGGCCGGGGCTCAAAGGAGAGGAAGGAAACCCAAGTGTTGCACCGGCCAATGGGCTTCTTGGGCCTGGCGTTCGAAATGGGCGTGGCGGCCGAGTAAAAAAAAAAAATTGCTCGCTCAGCCAATGGGAGGGCGTCCTTTTTTTCAAGTTCGGGCGTTCGAAAGGGGAGGAGCGGCGAGGGCGAGAGGAAAAAAAAAAAAGCCAGGTTCGAAAGAGGCGGGCTCCCCTTCGCGTTCCGATTGGCGGACGCCCAGACGGAAAGCAGGTCTGGCCAATGAGGAAGGCGCAATGCAGAAACGCAGGTTTTCATCTGGGTTGAGCGTCACGTGTGAAAGGAATTTGCAGGGAGATCAAAGCGTGTTGCAAGGAAGTGTTGCATGGGGAAGGGGGAGATGTGAGTCAGTCTTCCAGAAAACTCCAATCCTACCCCCACATTTACTAACTACCTGGAGTTACAGGAGTTAAAATGCAACCCACATACACAAACTAACCCAGGTTAACAAGTGCAAAGGCTGCATTCAGACAACCCGTGTTGAGCCGTTTAATCCCTCCGGCTGCAATCCACCGGTCTTCCCTTTGCTCTGATAGTCCTCGCCTTATGCAGCCCCCAAATGTATATGTTGCTAAGTGAGACGTTTTTGCTTTTTTTGCCCTGTTTTACGACCTTTCCTGCCTCAGTTGTTAAAAGGGGACTCGCTGTGCAGGTGTGAAGTTACTCGTCACCCAGTCGTTAAGCAAATCTGCTTCCCCCTCCCCCACCCTTGACTTGGCTTGCTTGTCAAGACGGTCGTAAAAGGAGATCGTGTGACGCCGCACCCGTCATAAATGCGAGTCGGCGGTCAATAAATGCCCACCTTCTCCCAAATGCACCCTAAAAACGCCCCTCAGTTTCTTAGTGGGGGTGGGTGGGTGAAATGCTATATTTAAAATTACATTATTCACCTGCAAGATTAACAGTAAGAGTTTGAAGGGTCCTTGGAGGTCATTTAGTCCAACCCCCTTCTCACGCAGGAGACCTGTACTAGGGATTCGAACCAACGAACTGCCGACCTTTCTGATCGACAAGCTCAGCGTCTTAGCCGCTGAGCCACCTAGCCAGGCAAATATGTTTAAAAATAAATCTGTTAAATGTTGGAAACGCAACCAAATAATCAGGTTCATGTTATCATATGTGGTGGTAGTGTCCCAAAGCAAAAAAAAAATATGCATGTAGCTGGAAATTATGACAAAACAACAAATAGATGTGAAACCTGAGACATTCCTGTTGGGGCATGCTTCCCGGAAACTATAATAATGGTAACACATATTTAATTTTACATATGCTCCAATCTACAGACTCTTCAATTGGGGGAGGGGGGGTCTCCAAAAATTTGCCAGGATTGTGTATGCACAATACTGGAAAAAAATGTAGAAACCCTTACAGATGACATAATAATAATAATAAAAAAAATTCTGGAATGTGTAGAAGGTTAACCCTAAAAATCAAAGGAGAAGAATATCGGAATATTTTTAATACACACGGGAACTATTCTATAAATGATTAATTGACAGATACAGAGGTTAGAGGAGTGGATTTGTGTGAAATATGGACTACATGAGAAAGAAAAACTGATAAGTAAATATTGTGACGGTTATATAATCGATACTATAATGGAAAAGATACTTTTCAAGAACGATTGAGATTATCGCACATATGTTTATATGTATCCGATTATAATGATGATGATGTTTATATGTTAACACTCTGGATACCCAGAAAACACACACCTGACGAGGTCTCAGCCAACTGAGCTTGTCAATCAGAAAGGTTGGCAGTTCGGCGGTTCGAATCCCTAGTACATGTCTCTCCTCTAGCAGGGGGTTGGACTAGATGACCTCGAAGGTCCCTTCCGCTGTTAGTTACAGTAACGTAGAAATGGAATTGGTGATATCAAACAATACAAAATTTTTATACACAAAGTTACAAGAAACGCACCCAAAAAAAAAGTAAAAGGCACGAGAGAATTCTATTTTTTTTTTTTCTGGAAATTTACTATATCGCCAAAGGAACAGGATTTATTTCCAGCCTATTGTGCCCCGGGGGGGGGGGGGGGAAATAAGTGTGCAAACACATTTCCCTTGCCAGATTTTTTTTTTTTTAAATTTTACGACCTTGGTGCAAAGTTTATTGGTCCCTGGCCTTTATTTTTAGCTCTTTCCATTGGCCAAAGTCTTGTGGGTTGGTCCTTGGAAAGGCGAGTTTCAGGATATTGAAGATCCTTGTGTAGAGAAACGGGTTTTAAAATTTAAAAAAAAAAAACAAACTTCCTTGTTGGAGGACAAACGGGGACATTGTTCTCCTTCGCCTCCCCAGCGTTGCAAAACGAGGAGGACAAAGATCAGAGAACGAAGGGTTAATTTTATTTTTACTTTTTACTTTTTTTTTTTTTCGCCAGGGCTGCAAATCGCACCCCAAAAAGGAAAGTGTTTTTTCAGGGGGATTCCTCAGAAGACAAATCTCTGTGCTTGCCAAATATTTGCAGAGTTTAAAAAGTTTTGCAGCTTGGTGGTGGATTTAATGCCGGCTGTCTATATTGCATTCCGGCGACTGCCTGTAAATTGATTTTTTTATTTTTTTATTTTTTGGCTGCCCGGCATCCTGGAAAAAGGGAGCAATTTGGGGATTCTGAATAAGGGCTTTGATTCAAGTTGTTGCATCGTTTCCTCTGACCTTAGTCTGGACCGCCGGTATGGGGTTCGGCTGGCTGGACTGAATGCCAGAGGCGATTTGGAGATTAACCTAAACAAAAAAAAATTCAGATTTTTTTTTTAACCTTCAGAAGTTGGGGGTGCTCCATCGTTGGAGGATTTTATGAAGAGACCGGACAGTCCCTTGTCTGAAATGGTCTAGGGTCTCCTGCTTGAGCTGGGAGCTAGACTAGAAGACCTCCAAGGTCCCAGCTCTGTTATTCTGCTATTCTTTTCCTTTCTTCCTCCCTTCCTTCCTTTCCATCCACCTATTCATCTATCTAACCATCTTCCTTCCTTCCTTCCTTCCTTCCTTCCTTCCTTCCTTCCTTCCTTCCTTCCTTCCCTCCCATCCACCTATTTATCTAACCATCTTCCTTCCTTCCTTCCCTCCCTTCTTCCTTCCTTTACATCCACCTATTCATCTATCTTCCTTCCTTCCTTCCTTCCTTCCTTTCCTTCCTTCCCATCCACCTATTCATTTATCTAACCATCTTCCTTCCTTCCTTCCTTTCTTCCCATTCACCTATTTATCTAACCATCTTCCTTCCTTCCTTCCCTCCCACCCTCCTTCCTTCCTTTCCATCCACCTATTCATCTATCTAAGCATCTTCCTTCCTTCCTTCCTTCCCTCTCATCCACCTATTCATCTATCTAACCTACCTTCCTTCCTTCCTTCCTTCCTTCCTTCCTTCCTTCCTTCCTCCCTCCCTCCCTCCCTCCCTCCCTCCCCGAGCTCCCTTCCGGCTCTATTCTGATTCCGATTCTGAAATTTGAAGGGGCTCAACTCTTTTTACAAGATGGATTTTGAAAGCACGAATCTTTTCGAAATTCTCTTCGATGGACAACAAGAGGGTTTGGATTCCGGACACAACCTCGCTGCCGGAAACTCCGGCGTCCATATCCTCCTTCAAGACCACCCCTACGGCTGTCTTCCGGATAAACCCGGGAACTGCCCAGCCGGCCAGCTCCAGGTAAGACCCAGAACCTTGCAGAAAGCCCCTCGATTTACAACATTCGTTTAGCAACGGTTCAGAGTTAGGAAAAAAAAAAGTCCTCGCACTTACGACGCGACGAAAAAGACTCATCCGTTGCTTTGTCCCCGTTTTGTGTCCCTCGTTCAGCATCTTCCTGAGGATGATCCAGAAGAACTTTTACAACTTCGGATCAACCCCAATGAGGTCTACCATCCCAGGAGCTCAACGGTGTCTCCGGAGAACAGCAGCGACGTTTCCCCGAGTCTCGGCCGAGACCCCCTGCCTCACGACCCATCTCCCACCATCGTCCTGGAGGTCCTCTGTGACCCGGGAACCTTGGAAGATCCCAACCCTCTTGGTAAGCATCCATCGTAAACAGGAGTGGGATTCAGCCGGTTCGGACAGATTTGGGCGAGCCAAAATTATTCATTTTAATCTGGTTCGCCGAACCGGTTGTTCCGAAGACTGGCTGACCCCACCCGCCCTGCCTTCCCCTCCCGGGAGTCTCCACACAGCCCGTTTTGGATGCCAGGTAAGTGCAGGGCGCACACAGAGGCTCTGCGAGGGCGAAAAATGAGCCTGGGCAGTAAACTGGTTGCTGAAATTTTTCAATCCCACCCCTGATCGTAGGGGGAAAAAAAAACAACCCCCTGCCTCGGTTTCCCTAAACTGCGATTTGGGAAGTTTAATCAGATTTAGGCCAGAGGAATTGAGCAAGAATCTAAATCCCGTTTCTTAAAAATCGAGCCGTTCCCCCAAAAGTCAGGGGAACCCCTCCCTCTGGAATTGACCTCCAGTCGATAAGTCCCCGCTCAGAAGATTTCTAGCACAGGTAATCCTCAACATAACGACCGCAAACGAGCCCCAAATTTCCGCCGCTCAGCGAGACAGGGGTTCGGGGAACGTTTCCCCGTTTCACGACCTCGCTTGCCGCCGTCGTTCCACGAATGACGGCAGTCGTTCAGGGAGGAACAACGGTTGTTAAGTGAACCTGGCCGACAGGACACCCACATACACAGATACGGGGATAAATACGAGCCAGCTGCCAAGGGTCTGAATTTCGATCAGGGGAACCATCTATGGGGGATGCCGCGTTGGTCGTACGTGTGAAAAACGGGTCATCGGTTCCTTTTTTCCCCAGCAGCGCTGTCCCTTTGAACGGTCACTAAACAGACCGTTGTAAGTCGAGAACTACCTGTAAAATTATGATTATTATTTTTAACAGCGGGAGCCGTTCGTAGAAGCAGCCATTAGAACTAAGGTTAAATTGCACCCACGGCAGGGAATCAGGATTTTTACAGCCAAACCATCTCTTTCTCCTCGATTTTATCACATCAACAATGTGGATGATACCGTTTTTTGGGGGGGGGTTCTTTTCCAGCAAATTGGAGCCCCCTTGGAACCCACCCACCCATCTGCATTGCGAGCCAAGCATCGCTGGGTTGCTTGGAAGGGGCGATCCGTTTAAATGCGGCCGAGGTTTCCACGGAACAGGTAAGATAAGATACAAAAATGGGATGAATTCAAATATTCCGGAATATTTCAAAGCATGGATCCAGTCCGGTCACTGGTGTTTAAAGGCACATCAGTGGCTTTTGAGATACACACATACACACACACACACACACAAATTTGCATCTGGAAACTCCTGCCAAAGTTTAACGTTTTTCCGACTTGGCAACTTGAAGGCAAGGTGGACTTCAACTCCCAGAATGCCTCAGCTGGGGAAAAAAAATGCAAGCAGCCAATCCGTGTACGTGGAGGGCGGGTCCTGGTCTTGCGGGGCCCACTAGGGACTTACTTGGGCCATGGATTGGCCGTTCTTTCCTTCCAGCTCTATGTCCCGGAGGACTTTTTAATTGGGGCTGGCAGCTTTCTTTTCAAAAAAACAAAAAACAAGCCCCCCCCCCCCGGGGAGGCCGTTTTCGTCCTCCTGGAGGCTCCAGGAAAGCATCTGGAGCCTGGGGAGGGCGAAAAAACAGGCCTACCGGAAGTCCAGAAACAGGCCTGTTTCTGGCCTCCAGGGGGCCTCTGGGGTCCGGGGGAAGCCATTTTTGCCCTCCTGGAGGCTCGAGGAAAGCATCTGGTGCCTGGGGAGGGCGAAAAAACAGGCCTACCGGAAGTCCAGAAACAGGCCTGTTTCTGGCCTCCAGGGGGCCTCTGGGGTCCGGGGGAAGCCATTTTTGCCCTCCTGGAGGCTCGAGGAAAGCATCTGGTGCCTGGGGAGGGCGAAAAAACAGGCCTACCGGAAGTCCAGAAACAGGCCTGTTTCTGGCCTCCAGGGGGCCTCTGGGGTCCGGGGGAAGCCATTTTTGCCCTCCTGGAGGCTCGAGGAAAGCATCTGGTGCCTGGGGAGGGCGAAAAACAGGCCTACCGGAAGTCCAGAAACAGGCCTGTTTCTGGCCTCCAGGGGGCCTCTGGGGTCCGGGGGAAGCCATTTTTGCCCTCCTGGAGGCTCGAGGAAAGCATCTGGTGCCTGGGGAGGGCGAAAAACAGGCCTACCGGAAGTCCAGAAACAGGCCTGTTTCTGGCCTCCAGGGGGCCTCTGGGGTCCGGGGTAGGCCATTTTTGCCCTCCTGGAGGCTCGAGGAAAGCATCTGGTGCCTGGGGAGGGCGAAAAAACGGGCCTACCGGAAATACCTGACCTCTGGAGGGCGCGTAAAGCGAACCGGTTGTTACAATCAGTGAATCCCACCACTGCTATTATTCCCCTCTTATTTCTACCTCTATTTTAACCTTTTTTTTCATGCCGTCGTAACATTCAAAGATGTTTCTTTTCTACCTTCCATCTTTCACCTGCTTTTGTTCTTCACATTTCCCTTCTTTCGCTCTTCCCCTCTATTTCTATCAAAGTTTCATCCTTCGTTCTTTCGTTTGTTCAGGGTTTCGATGTCCCCCTCCAGCCCCCTGCCCTGTTCTTGACGGAGGAGGAGAGACACCTGCTAAGCCAGGAAGGCGTCTTGCTGCACGATGTCGTACACCTTTCCCAGGTGGGTAGCTGGGCAAAGAGACGGGGGAGACCCCCAACAGCTTCCCCGTTGCCCAGATCGGGGGTGGGCTTCAAAAATTTTTAGCAAGGGGTTCTCTGCCTGGTTGCTAAGTGGACGTGGCCTAGTCGGTCTCCTGCACCACGGTGGGGGGGCATTTTGCCCTCCCCGGGTTCCAGAGCCTTTCCTCGAGCCTCCGGGAGGGCAAAAACGGCCTCCCCAGGCTCCAGAGGCCCTCTGGAGGCCTTCCTGAACTTCCGGTAGGCCCGTTTTTCACCCTCTCCGAGCCTCCACGTGCGCCCTGCATTTACCTGCATATAAAACGGGCCACGTGGGGACTCCTGGGAAGGGTGGGGCGGGACCAGCCAGGAGTGGGATTTGGAGGTTCTCCAAACTGCACAGAATCTTAGCTAGAGGTTCTCCCGAACCCGTGCGAACCCACAGCAGCCCATCCCTGGCCCAGATCGCCTTCAAGCAGAAGAGAGAATCAAACAGGGAAGCCTGTCTTCCAGGGGTCTCTGCCAGCCCCTCTTCTTCGGGCCCGAAGCCAAAACCCCCACTTTGTCCTTCAGACGTCCAAAGCTCGTCGGGAGGGAGGGTCGCAGAACGTGAGTCGTGCGGGGTCAGACGGGATCCTCAGCCCCATCTCTCTGCCCCTTCCCCGCAGGCGGAAGAGAGAATCCTCAAGAAAATACGGAGGAAGATTCGAAACAAGCACTCTGCCCAGGACAGCCGTCGACGCAAGAAGGAATATTTGGACGGTCTGGAGAGCCGGTGAGACGGGCGGGAAGCTTGGGTGCTTGCTAGTTGTTGTTTCTTTCCCTATCGTGGTTAGAAGAGGATCTGTGGCTCTCCGAAATAAGATCTTTTCAGTATCCCGGATTCCCACTCCCTCGGCCCCAGGGAGACGGCGCCACTCCGACTCCCATCAGCCACGGCCCTTAGCCAGGCATTCTGGGAGTCACCGTCGGAGTTCAAGAAAGAAACGAAAGACCTCATGGAGATCGGAGGAGCGAGGGGGGAGAGACAACTCCCGTTTTCTCCATCCGTCACGGCAGCTAGGGCAGGAGTCAGCAACCTGCAGCTCTGGAGCCGCATGTGGCTCTTTCACCCCTCTGCTGCGGCTCCCTGTCACTCAAAATATGCGTCACAACCGCCAATGAGCGACCCCGATTTATTCAGCTTTTCAACCCTGGTAGGCCAACCATGGATAAATCCAAGAAAAGAAAAGTTTCAGGAGAAAACGGAACGTTTCATTCAACGACATATGCTAGTTTTGTGGCCGCTCGAGAAATAAGTCAGGCACACAGGGAAGAGTTTTTGTGGCTCCCGGTGTTTTCTTTTCTGTGGGAAACTGGGTCCAAATGGCTCTTTGAGTGTTGAAGGTTGCAGAGTCCTTGAGCTAGGGTGTTGTGATGGGAACTGTAGTCCGGGAAATTTCGGGAGCTGGGAAAGCAAGAACCGATGTTGGCTTGTCTGTTCGCTCGACAGGGTGGCTGCCTGCTCTGCGCAAAACCGAGATCTCAAGAAGAAAGTCCAGCAGTTGGAGAAGCATAAAGAGTGAGTTGGGGAGGCCTGGTTTCCTGCCCCCCCACCCCCACCCCGCCAAGACCCCAGAGACGCTGACTGGAGGGTGGTCTCAGAACTAGACCTGCAATTCCATCAGGAGCAAAGTTTCTGTTTTCGGAAGACAACTTGAAAGCAAGAATGGGGTCTCAGGTCAACACGCGTCTTTTGTAGCCTCTGATCTTGTACCGGTAGGGTAGACTGTTCCTGGAGAGGGAGGTTTCCTTTAGTCAATGCCTTTTAAGGTGGAGGTCTTCATGTCTTCCATCAGGTGTGCCATTAAAATAATCTTGGTTTGTGGCAGTGAGTTTCCCCTTCCTTCCTTCCTTCTATCATCTAACTTCCTTTCTTCTATCATCTTCCTTCTTTCCTTCCATGTTCTTCCTTCCTTCCTTCCTTCCATCATCTATCTTCCTTCATTTTATCATCTTCCTTTCCTTCCTTCTATGTTCTTCCTTCCATCATCTATCTTCCTTCTTTCCTTCTATCATCTAACTTCCTTTCTTCTATCATCTTCCTTCTTTCCTTCCATGTTCTTCCTTCCTTCTATCATCTTCCTTCTTTCCTTCCTATGTTCTTCCTTCCTTCCTTCCATCACCTATCTTCCTTCCTTTTATCATCTTCCTTTCCTTCCTTCTGTTCTTCCTTCCATCTACCTTCCTTCCTTCCTTCTATCATCTAACTTCCTTTCTTCTATCATCTTCCTTCTTTCCTTCCATGTTCTTCCTTCCTTCCTTCCATCATCTATCTTCCTTCCTTCCTTCCATCATCTTCCTTTTCCTTCCTATTTTCTTCCTTCCTTCCTTCCATCACCTATCTTCCTTCCTTCTATCATCTTCCTTCTTTCCTTCCTTCTATCATCTATCTTCCTTCCTTCCATCGTCTATTTTCCTATCATCTATCTTCATTTCTTCCTTCTATCATCTTCCTTCTTTCCTTCCTTCTATCTTCTTCCTTCCTTGTATCATCTATCTTCCTTCCTTCTATCATCTTCCTTCTTCCCTTCCTTCCATCATCTATCTTTATTCCTTCCTTCCTTCCTTTCCTCTTTCCTTTTTTCCTTTCTTCTATGATCCTCCCTCCCTCCCTCTCTCCCCTCCTTCCAGAAACCTTTGAGTGAGACCAGAAAGCTTAAGACAGAAGAGGAAGGCTGGGAGAATCTGGGAGTCCAGGATGCACCTCCAACTCCAGACCCCATGTTCTCCTGACCAGCCTCGTGGCTGTGTCCCGGTCAGTGTCCAGAACTTTCCTTGTCTGGGCTCCTGTGGAGGGTGACCCTCCAAGCTTCAACATCTCTTGCAGGTCCCTTCTGGACCAGCTACGAAAGCTCCAGGGACTCCTGGCCGAGACGTCCACCAAGGCAGCCCAGACCAGCACCTGCCTTGTGGTAAGTGGCCTTCACTCTTCGAGCGCTGGGTCTCCGGGGTTCCCTCTCCCATCATCCCCGTCTCTTTCCCTCTCCAGATCCTCCTCGTCTCCTTCGGCCTTTTCATCTGGCCCACCTGGGCCTCGTTCTACGGCGCGTCTCAGGTCGGCGGAGAGAACCCCGGACCGTCAGGTGAGTATCGTCATCACCGCCACTGCTTTCCAGTGCCTGCCGTTCAAAGATAGAGTGCCTCCGGAATTGGAGGCTCCACTGAGCCCATAGTCCTTCGGTCTCATCTGAAAACACAGCTTGCTGATCTTAAATTGACCTTTCCGGTTCATACACACCTGTCCTAAGGTGGCTAGAGTAGAATAGAATATTATGTTATGGAATATGGAGTAGAATATATTTAATACTATGGAATGGAATGGAGTGGAGTGGAGTGGAGTGGAGTGGAGTGGAGTGGAGTGGAGTAGGGTAGAGTAGAGCAGAGTAGAGTAGAGTAGAATAGGAATACAATAGAATAGAATTACAATACAAGGAATGGAATGGAATGGAATGGAATAGAATAAGAGTAGAGAGTAGAGTAGAGTAGAGTAGAGTAGAGTAGAGTAGAATAGAATAGAATAGAATAGAATAGAATAGAATAGAATAGAATAGAATAAGAGTAGAGTAGAGTAGAATAGAATAGAATAGAATAGAATAGAATAGAATAGAATAGAATAGAATAGAATAGAATAGAATAGAATAGAATAGAATAGAATAGAATAGAATAGAATAGAATAAAATAGAATAAGAGTAGAGTAGAGTAGAGTAGAGTAGAGTAGAGTAGAGTAGAGTAGAGTAGAGTAGAGTAGAGTAGAGTAGAATAGGAGTAGAGTAAGTAGAATAATTAGAATAGAAGAGGAGAGGAGAGGAGAGGAGAGGAGAGTAGAATAGAAAATAGGAATAGAATAGAATTACAATACAAGGAATGGAATGGAATAGAATAGGATAGGATAGAAAATACAATAGGATGCAGAATGCAGAATAGAAAATATTATAGAACAGAGTAGAATATAAAGTACAAACTATTCTATAGAATTGAAAACAATACAGAATAGAAAATATGAAAGAATACAGAACTGAATGGAGGAGAATTGAGGCAGGGTCCCCCCATTTTAACACCCCGCGTCTTTTCACTCCACCAGTCCGTTCCCGAAATATCTTGACCCAAAAGGGATCCTCTGAGCCGGGGACACCGTCCGCCACCCGTCACCCAGAAGAGCCCCACGTTGGAGCGGAATGGCCCCCGCGACTCCCCATCGCCGAGGACGAGAAAAACCTCCCCGGGGTGGGAGAGACAGCCCAGGAGGCAGCATCTGAACCCAAGACCCAACCGAAGAATCGTCGGCGAGGGAAGGCCACCAGGCCGGACCTCGATGAGATATGAGACATCCCGGCAAACATTAACTGCAAAAGTTTTGCGGCTGGGAAGCTTTACGTTCTGAAACAAACAGCCAAGGGTACTCCAGAGCATGTGCAAAGGGCCTTTTTCTCCCCTTGTCAACAAGCAGCAACCAATCCGAGGGACAGATCCTTGCCGGCTGCCAAAAAACCCAAAGCGATTCATTTCCCGAGTTTTCTTTAACAAGATTTGTTGAGCCGGGGAGGAAAAAAAGGATGACGTCACCAGAATTCTCACTTCTCCGAATCTTTTTTTCCCCCCTCTCCAAACCGTCTCAGACATCGGGCGTGGGGTTCAAGTGGGGACAGCTCAGCGGTTAAAACATGCCGGATAATAATACCCGGCAGTGTCAGGGTGAAGGACGCTGGGATTTATAGTCCGCGGATTCCAAACCTTCCCCCAAAGCCGGAGGTTTAATGTAATTCGCGGGTTTTCGTTATTTTCCTTAATGAATTTCATTCCATTCTTCGCTGGCTCTTGTCTTCCGCCCCCCCCAACCCCGGATTCTCTCCCTTGCTCCCCCCCCCAACTGCCCGCCCCCCCACTCCAACAGAAATCAAATTATCCTGCTTGGAAACGAAGGAGTTTAATTAACGTAAGCCGAGCGTCGCCCGAGGCTCCATCCGTCTGCTTCAAACCTTTCTCGATCCTGTAGGGTTTTTTTTTCTCCCTTCCCACCAAGAAACCTCATTATCCAGAATGGCAATTCGCAGGAGGCTCTTCCATCCGATCTCCTGCCGGGAGATTTCACGCCAAGAAACTTTCCATCCTCAGAAATTCAATTTATAAACCGTTGCCTTCGGGACGGCGGATGCAAAAAACCGGGGGTGGATTCGTTCAGCCAGATGATTTCGAGAGAAAGGCCTTGAAAAATCCTTCCTTCCTTCCTTCCTTCCTTCCTTCCTTTCTTCCTTCCTCCCTTCCTGCCTGCCTTCCTTCCTTCCTGCCTTCCTTCCTGCCTGCCTTCCTTCCTGCCTTCCTTCCCTTCCTTCCTGCCTTCCTGCCTTCCTTCCTTCCTGCCTTCCTTCCCTTCCTTCCTGCCTGCCTTCCTTCCTGCCTTCCTTCCTTCCCTTCCTTCCTTCCTTCCTTCTTTCTCATTTCCATCTCCCTCCCTCCATCCTTCCTTCCTTCTCCTCATTCCCATCTCCTTCCTTCCATCCTTCCTGCCTTCCTTCCTTCCCTTCCTTCCTTCCTTCCTTCTTTCTCATTTCCATCTCCCTCCCTCCATCCTTCCTTCCTTCTCCTCATTCCCATCTCCTTCCTTCCTTCCTTCCTTCCTGCCTTCCTTCCTGCCTGCCTTCCTTCCTTCCTGCCTGCCTTCCCTTCCTTCCTTCCTTCCTTCCTGCCTTCCTTCCTTCCTTCCTTCCTGCCTTCCTTCCCTTCCTTCCTGCCTGCCTTCCTTCCTGCCTTCCTTCCCTTCCTTCCTTCCTTCTTTCTCATTTCCATCTCCCTCCCTCCATCCTTCCTTCCTTCTCCTCATTCCCATCTCCTTCCTTCCATCCTTCCTGCCTTCCTTCCTTCCTGCCTGCCTGCCTTCCTTCCTTCCTTCCTTCTTTCTCATTTCCATCTCCCTCCCTCCATCCTTCCTTCCTTCTCCTCATTCCCATCTCCTTCCTTCCTTCCTTCCTTCCTTCCTTCCTGCCTGCCTGCCTGCCTGCCTGCCTTCTCCTCATTCCCATCTCCTTCCTTCCATCCTTCCTTCCTTCCTGCCTCCCTGCCTTCCTTCCTTCCTGCCTTCCTTCCTTCTTTCTCATTTCCATCTCCCTCCCTCCATCCTTCCTTCCTTCTCCTCATTCCCATCTCCTTCCTTCCATCCTTCCTTCCTTCCTTCCTTCCATCCTTCCTTCCTTCCTTCCTTCCTTCCTTCCTTCCTGCCTTCCTGCCTTCCTTCCTGCCTGCCTGCCTTCTCCTCATTCCCATCTCCTTCCTTCCATCCTTCCTTCCTTCCTTCCTGCCTCCCTGCCTTCCTTCCTTCCTGCCTTCCTTCCTTCTTTCTCCTCATTTCCATCTCCCTCCCTCCATCCTTCCTTCCTTCTCCTCATTCCCATCTCCTTCCTTCCATCCTTCCTTCCTTCCTTCCTTCCTTCCTTCCTGCCTTCCTTCCTTCCCCTCCCGCTTCAAAGGATCTTTTTAATGCGCCTCGAAGTACAAGAAGTCCTCGCCGTACGGCCGTCAATTGAGCTCCAAATTTCCCGCTGCTAAGCGAGACGTTCGTTAAGTGAATTTTGCTTCCCTCGCCACCGTCGCAAAAGGGAGATCGTGTGACCCCCGTCGTAAACACGAGTCCCTCGCCAAACGCCTGGATTTTGATCACGTGGCCGCGGGGAGGCCGCGACGGTCATAAGTGTGAAACAAGGGACATGAGTCACTTTTTTCAGTGGCGCTGTAACTTCGAATAGTCCCTACGTGAACTGTTGTTAAGTTCGGCGAAAAAAACCCCCAAAAGTGAGGAATTAGAGCAAAGCTAAAGCGAGGAGGGGAAAAAATTAAAATTAAGGGGTTTTTTTATGAAAGAAGGAACACCCCTGCTTCAGTCCACTGCTATTAATCTCAATTTTTATCTTTATTTTAAAAAAAAAAAGATGGCGCAGAAGAAAGGATCTATATCTCATGCCTGCCCATCCGAGAAATATTAAAATTTTAAGATTGACAAGGATGGATGGCCGGGCTTGGAATTCGAGATCAAGTTTTCCTTAAGGCTGCCGAGCTTTTAGAAAAATTAATTCCTGTAAAAAAAAAAAAAAACAGATCCGGCTTTCGGGCAGAGACATCCCCTCCGTTCCCCCAGACTTGTTGCAACCGATGTCTAGAATTATAAAGACGGCGCATTTTTCCTACTCTGCGTTAGACGAACAAAAAATGGACTTTTTGTTCGGCTCGTCGGGTTTGCCAAGCGAGATAAATTACATTCAACAGATGCAGTTCCTGCCAAGGGCAAAAAACAGTCAGGTGCAGTTCGGGAGACGAAATCGTAAATCAAGCCACCTTCCAACGCCCGCTTGCTTTCTGCAATAAGCCAAACCATAGTCCTCGACTTACGACCATAATGGAGCCCAACATTTTCTGTCGCTAAGCGAGACATTGAGGGTTTTTTTGGCCTCGTTTTACGACCTTTCTCGCTGTGGTCGTTCAGCGAGTCGTCGCGGCTGATAAGTGAGTCACACGGTTGTTAAGCGAATGCGGCTTTCCCCCGTTGACCTGGCTGGTCAGGAGGTGGCGAAAGGAGATCGTGCGACACTCCCACCCTCCCTGGACGCTACAACCGTCGTATAAAGAGGAGCCGGTTTGCCTGCCGAGTGTCCGAATTTTGATAGCGTGACCGCGAGGAGGGGGGAATGCTACGATGGTCAGAAGTGCTGATCAAATAAAATGTTTATCAAAATCGGTGGCTCTGTGGCTAAGACGCTGAGCTTGTCGATCGAAAGCAGTTCAGCGGTTCGAATCCCTAGTGCCGCCTAACGGGGTGAGCTCCCGTGACTTGTCCCAGCTTCTGCCAACCTAGCAGTTCGAAAGCAGGTAAAAAAAATGCAAGTAGAAAAAATAGGGACCACCTTTGGTGGGAAGGGAACAGCGTTCCGTGTGCCTTTTGCATTGAGTCATGCCGGCCACATGACCACGGAGACGTCTCCGGACAGCGCTGGCTCTTCGGCTTTGAAATGGAGATGAGTAGCGCCCCCTAGAGTCAGGAACGACTAGCACATATGTGCGTGGGGAACCTTTATCTTTTTAGACCAGCGTAATCCTAATTCGTTCCACCAGCGGGCTAAATCAAGCCTCCCTATCCAGGAGCAGTCTACCGCTCTCGAAACACCGCTCTCCCTTTCCCTCCACTTGGCTTTTTTTTAAAATTAATCCGCCGGCTCTTCTCAAAGATCTTTCTCCTTTCCGCCCGGGGAATCGGCATTTCCTTCCCCACTCACTCCTCCCCGGGGGACGCAATTTTCACGGCGCGACATGAAAGGGAAAAAACCGAAAGATGAGAACAAGAAGGGGGGGGGGGGGAAAGAAAAAGAAGAAAGAAAGAAAACCAGAGCTGGCTTCGTTCGGCCAATTAACGCCGCAGCTTTGATGAATGCTAATAATAAACCCCCAAAATAGTTTCGCGAGATATATTAGCGGTGCCAGAGTTAGTCAGGATATTGCTCGCTGGGCCTCGTCCAGAGAGACGGATGAATCAAAGTCAACGGTTTAATTTTTTTTCACCGTTGCCAAATTGCAAATGCATTCAAAACCCTCCGGAGGGACCTCTTGATTGGCAGCCCCTGCCTGGAACAACAACCCACAACCCACAACCCCCCCCCCCCCGCACACACCATCCAGCTTCGAAATCTAGGGCGCGGCCGTGCCACTCGCTCGCCCAAGAATCCTTGGTTAAGTTTGGCTCCTTCCCATCCTTGCCAGGGGCCCATTCCCCAGGAAACCAGGTTTAAGGGGTGCTTCATCTTCCGCAGTTAAAAGACACCCCCCCTCCCTCTCTCTCTCCGTCCCCGGGGAGGCTGGCGTGGGCTGCCGGAGAAACGGTGCCGGATGTACTTTCGTGCCTGAAGCTGGCGAAGAAGATTTTTGGTTTCAGCACCGTGGACAGCTCCCTGTTGTGCTGAGACGTTGCTCTTCCTGTGAATTTGCCCCGGGGAGACCCCAACCATGATTGGGATCCGTTTGGGCATCGTGGCCCTTCTCTGCCTCTTCTTCCTGGTCTGGGGAGAGCCGGCTAACCAAGGAACATCGGAATTGCCGCTTAAACACACGTACCCGGCGCACGAGAAGGAGCTGGTGAGTAACCGAGGATCGGTAGCGGGACGGAGCTACGGGGGAGAACCCCGAAAAAAGAACGACGGGGTGGTTGGTCACGGCATGGATCGCTCCCAGAAGGGCAAGAGAACAGAGCAGGGAACCTGGTTTCTCATCATCGGTGCCCGTTCCCACATGCATAAAACAGGGAACGATGCCAAAAAGACCCCGAAAACAAGATAAAGGGGGAAACAGACTGCCATTAAGCCAGCATGCGTCAAAGGGCAGGGCTGCAAATCTCAGCCAGAGGGGATAAGTCAAGCCTTCTGCCCCTCTGGGTAGCGGCTAAGTAGGGGATGATGGGTGCTGTAATCCAGTATTCCCAGAGTAGCGTTGATTGATTATTCCAATCCGTTTTAGCAATTAGGGAGGTGAAAATATTTTCATTTTCTTGTTAGTAATTGAGCAGGGATAAACTTCAGAGATCCTGAATCAAAATGCCCGGAGAGATTTTTTTGGCAGCGAAACCCCCTCCCCAAACTCAGAAAATAAGACCCCCGGGGGCCCCCACAGCCCCATTAACCCCGGTCGAGCACGTTACGCAACAGGGAAGCGACTCGTGTTTGCCAAACCTGGTTTGATTTCGGGAGCGCTTACAGTTTAAGGAATTCGTTGCGGAGGATGAGCGGGGGGGGGGGGGGGGGGAAGGGAGAACTGAGTGGAGCCTCCAGATTCAGAGGCAGTCTATCTGGTCTCACTTTTTAGACGGCGAAGAATTGGGCGAGAAAGGAGGAAACAAACAAACAAACAAAAATGTTTGCCACGTTTTGATTTCTTCCAGCTGGACGAACTGCAGGAAGTGCTGGAAAAACTGCAGCATAAGAAAGTCTCGGCTTGGGAGAAGAAATTCAACCAAGTGCCCAAGGTATATTTGGGGAAGGAGGGGGGGCAACCCCCCCCCCATAATTTAAGAGAGAGGGGTGGGGTTTCATCCACCTCTTTCTGGGAAGGCTATCCGTGCCCACAATCCTGAGAGGAGGTAGGTCTGAGCACCACTGAACCGGATCCTGGAATCTTTTAATTCTCGCAGGCTGACGCCAGAGGTCATTTAGCCTGACCCCGTACGGCCCCGGGTCCTAGCCATTGTCCTGAACTGTTCTGCTCGAGTTTAAGGAAGAAAACGGAGCTTCCTGGTCATGCAAAGAGCAAAAAAGAGCTCGAAAGGGGGGTTCAGGAAAGGGGGGGGTTTACACAGAGTGAAAGCCCCCCCCCCTTTCTTGATTGACCTTCTCCCCCTCTCTTCCAGTGCTCCTTCGGAGACCCCTGCGCCGTCCGGAAAGGCCCCCGCATCGGCAAACTCTGCGACTGTCCCCGGAGAGCCAGCTGCAATGCTTTCCTTCTCAAATGCTTGTGAGATGCACCCGATAATTCACCCTCCCGTCTTGCGGCTTTGCGTTCTGCTTCTCTGCAATCTGTCAGCTCTGGGGTTTCGGGGGGGGGGAGGGATTTTGGGGAGGTGGGGGACGAGGAGAGCTTGAGTCGCTCCCTCCCCTTTGCTGGAATCCTGGAGCCGGGCGTTGGGAGGAATAAAGGAGACTACCTGAGCATGTCTAGAGTGTATTTTCGTCTGCCGGGAGGGGCTTTCCAGAACCGAGGGCGGAAAAATTTGGATTTTTTTTGTTTATTTGTTCCTGGGCCTGAAATTTGATTTTTTTTTTGGGAGGGGGGGGGACGATTTTCAATCTGAGCGCTTTTAATTTTGAATTCAACGCACGCGCAGCACGCTAAGTCTTCCCATTTTGAGGCTCCCCTAAACATTTGAGGCTGCCCATAAATTAAAAGATATTCGGACTCGGCCTGTCGTTCGAATCCAGGCCTTTCCAGCGACGTCTGAAATAAAAGGGAAATTAAAATCTGGATCCTTCCACCTCCCTCCCCCCACCCCAAAATTCTGGGTTCTAGAATAAACGCATTTTCTGAGTCGGCCCCAAGCCGTCGACCTATCAACGCAACCAATTTAGCTGCAAAAGATAAAAACCCAGGATCAAACTAACCACAGTTAGCCCCCCTGTGGGAACGCAGAGACTGGGTTTATAATGAATATAAAAGGATCTATTATAGTTGATTGTCACTCCTTACATTTTCCCTGCGGTTCAATTTATTCCAACCTTGGTGAGCTTTTAAATCCGCGTTTCTCAACCGTGGCAACTTTACAAATAAGTGGAACTTCAACTCCCAGAATTCTGCGCTGTGCAGGCTGGGGGGATTCTGGGAGTTGAAGTCCACTATCTTCTTCTATCTATCTATCTATTCCACTATCTTATCTTCCACTGAGAAATACTACTTTCATCATCATCCTCTTTTAACGACCCAATAAATCCCTTGCGGGGTGGAGTCTGGGCAACTGGAGTTAGCAGAGAGTTTTTACTGGCCGGATGCCTTTCCTGTTGCCAGAGCGGAGTTTTGTTCAGCAGATAATATTCTCATTGTGCCCAGAGAGAGAAATATCTGCCTCTATACCTAGGATTGAACTCACAGCCTTTTGATTGCGAGGCCAGAGCTTCACTTCTAGGCCACCGCACCACTCCTCCAAACGGTCACTAAATGAACCGTGGTAAGTCAAGGACTACCTGTAGATCGTCATCATCGTATTTTAACGACCCCATAATCCCTTGCGGGATGGAATCTGAGCAATTGAATGGAACTGAGTATTTACTGGCCGGATGCCTTTCCTGTCGCCAGAGCAGAGTTTTCTTCAGCTGATATATTCTCATTGTGCCCAGAAAGAAATATCTGCCGCTACCTAGGATCGAACTCACAGCCTCCAGATTGTAAGGCGAGAGGCTCGACCTCTGGGCCACCACACCACTCCTGAAATATTACTTTCACGTTGCTTCAAATATGGCTTGAAACGTTGCTCAGTTCACAAGCTTCGCCCCCACAAAAAAAGTCACCACTCGCAACTTCGAAACAGCCACCAATCCTGGGGTGCAGAGTGACGCTCGAGGGGAGCACCTTTAATCACCAGGAGGGGAAAACGGATTCAGGGTTCGTACAAGGGAGTCCCGTTCATACGACGCACTTCCAGCCGCGAGGCTCAAAACGACGGCGACGGGCGGAAGTTCCCAGCCGGGAAGCGAGTTCGAATTGCATGATTTCTAGTGGCCAGAGATGAAGAATCAGGGAAGGGGGTGGGGTGGGGTGCCCCAAACGTCGTGAGTTTTCTCAAAGCAGGGGGGCGCACCCCTTCTTTCGCCACCACCCCGAAGAGGGAAGCGACACCGGTCCGACACCGCGACGCTAGACTGCTCTTCCCCCACGGCGAAGTCTGGATCCGTCCCCCTCCGCTTCGCCCGATTTAACCGAAGCTAAATCGATTCGATCTGTTTGCGCACTTTCTCCAGGGCTTTTCCGTCCAGCACCCGCTGGCGACATACCACGAGAAAGGCGAAGATGGCGGCGGCCCCCAGCATGGCGCCCTCAAACTTCCAGAAGATCCGGGTCTCCATTTCCAAAGAGCGGCAACTGCGGGAGAGAAAACGGCCGTGGTGACAGCAGCTCCGCCGAGGCAGGGGGAGGAAACCCAGAGCAGGGGGCTGGACTAGAGGGCCTCGCGGGTCCCTGCCGAGGATGCCACGATAGAGGGATGCCAGCTCTAGCTTGCTGATGAGATTTGCATCACAGCCATGGGGAGGCATCTTGTGTATTGGCGGGGGGAGCCCCAAAATCCACCTACTTGTGAATGAATTGCCAGACAGAAGGCTTAAGAGGGGTGGACTTCAACTCCCAGAATCCCCCATTTAAGAGGGCTGGACTTCAACTCCCAGAATCCCCCATTTAAGAGGGATGGACCTCAACTCCCAGAATCCCCCATTTAAGAGGGATGGACTTCAACTCCCAGAATCCCCCATTTAAGAGGGATGGACTTTAACTCCCAGAATCCCCCATTTAAGAGGGATGGACTTTAACTCCCAGAATCCCCCATTTAAGAGGGATGGACCTCAACTCCCAGAATCCCCCATTTAAGAGGGCTAGACTTCAACTCCCAGAATCCCCCATTTAAGAGGGCTGGACTTCAACTCCCAGAATCCCCCATTTAAGAGGGCTGGACTTCAACTCCCAGAATCCCCCATTTAATGGACTTCAACTCCCAGAATCCTCCATTTAATGGACTTCAACTCCCAGAATCCCCCATTTAAGAGGGCTAGACTTCAACTCCCAGAATCCCCCATTTAAGAGGGCTGGACTTCAACTCCCAGAATCCCCCATTTAATGGACTTCAACTCCCAGAATCCTCCATTTAATGGACTTCAAGTCCCAGAATCCCCCAGCCAGCACGCTTTAAAACATGGACTGATGGCTGGGGGATTCTGGGAGTTAAAGTCCAGCCCTCTTAAAGAAAATTGCCATTTTTCCCTAAAGGGGGGTCACCCACCTCTTGAATTCGCCCTTCTTGGACACCCCGCAGTTGATCTGCTCGACAAAGCCGGTGACGCCGCATTCCGACATGGTTTTCTACAAAGCGAGAAGAAGCGGCTTTTTAAACCCGTCTTTTGCGTCGAGCGTTTTGACCTAGCGGAGTTTTCGATTCCCGGCATCTTCCAAACCGAGATGTTTTAAGCTTGGCGAGCCGAGGAAGCGACGGAGAATTTGGCACGGTGGCGGATGAAAATGCAATCATAAATCATAAAAAAAAAAAGGAATTATGATTATAAAATAAAATAAATCATAAAAAAAAAAGGAATTATGATTATAAAATAAAATAAATCATAAAAAAAAAAGGAATTATGATTATAAAATAAAATAAATCATAAAAAAAAAGGAGAGAGATTTCGGCGTTTAAAAGGGACGGAAAAGCCACGTATTCAGCTCGGAGGAAGCGACTCAACTCCTCTTGACTATTTTAGAGAATAATTTTTGATTTTATTCGATTTTTTGGGGGGGGGGTTACCTACGTCCCATGTTGTAAAAACCAGATACTCTTCATCTTACAAGCATTTGTTTTATGAACAAAGTTACGACGGCACTGGGGAAAAAAATTACGACCGTGTTTCACACTTACGACCGTTGCGGCGTTCCCCCAGAGTCCCGCGATCAAAATTCGGACGCTTGGCAAGCGACTCGTATTTATGACGTGTGTGGATGTGTGTGTGTGTCGCATGAGCCCCTTTTGTGACGAGCAAATTCAAGGGGGAAGCTGGATCCATTCAGTGACCGTGTTGCTAACTTAACAACGGGCAGTGTTTCACTTAACAACCGTGGCAAGGAAGGTCGTAAAATGGGAGCAAAACTCACTCCGCACATGACATTTTGGGGCTCCATTGTGGTCGTAAGTCGAGGATTTATCTATATTCCCAGGAGGGAGCCCGATGCTTCTCTGTATGGGATGGATTTGCGCCAAGCACGGATTGTCGCAACCCAGAAATGACGATAAATGGAGGATATGGACGATAAAGTTTCGTGCCCGGTCCTCTCGCTCTCTCCTTCCTCTCCCCCTCTGCCCCCCACCAACCCCTGCCAAGGCATCCCCCCCCCTCTCCCCAATTCCCCCCTCCCCAAACCCCACTTACAATCTGGAAACTCGTACAGGGTGAGCATTCCGTCGTGACCACGAAATCCTCCCTCCGCCAACACGGCGTTGTGCCCGTCAGACTCACTGCAGGAAAAGACAAATGGGACAATGGAGTGAAAATAGCACCAAAGGGGTTTTTTTTTTTTGGGGGGGGAAGAAGGTACCCCGAGACCCCTCCCCACTCCGTGCCTCCTAGCTGGTGCCGAGTGCGAAATTGCTTACCAGGTGCTTTGGCATCGTTCTCGGCGAGTCCCTCGGCCGACCTGCGAGAGGGCGAAGAGACAAGAGAGCTCAGCTGCATTTGCAAGGAAGAAGTTTACAGATTTACAGAGTCGGACGGGACCTTGGAGGTCATCTAGTCCAACCCCACCCCATTTCTGACAGACGGCAGTCCAGTCAAGTTCCAAAGCATGCAAATGCAAATATAAATATAAATATAGAGGGAATCCTCGGTTTGCAACAGTACGTTTAGTGACGGTTCGGAGTTAAAACGGCACTGGGAAAAAAGGAACCGAGGACCGTTTCTCACACTTACGACCGCCGCGGTCACGTGATCAAAATTGAGACACTTGGCAACTGACTCGTATTTATGACGGTCGCAGCATCCCGGGGGGGTCACGTGACCACATTTTGCGACCTTCAGTCCAGCAACGTCAACGGGCGGGTGGAAGTCCGATTCACTTAACGACGGGGGTGGTGGTGGCGGTTGCTAACTTATCCAACTGGAGGGATTCACTCAACGACGGTGGCCAGAAAGACGGTGAAAGCGGGGGGGAGGGGGGGGGTTCCAAAAACTCACTTCATTCAATGTTTCCCTGAGCAATTTTGGGGCTGGATGGCTGTCGTAAATCGAGGACTATGAATAAAATATTTTTTTTTAAAAAAAATCCCATCATCCCCATCACTGGGGCAGGCAACCTCCCCAAACCCCCCCCACCACCACCACCTTTTTTTTTTTTTTTTTTGGGTCCCCTTAATTCAGCAGCATTAAATATCATTTAAATTCCAAGGGGGAAGCCTCTGGTTTGGACTACACCACCCATCATCCCCAGCCACTAAAGGAAAGGCGCAAAGAGGGCCTAGAAAGGGGTTCAAACCTCCCCCCCTTTCCTCCTCCCCCTCCCCCCACAAGGGCTGTACTACACCTCCCATCCTCCCCCTCCCGTGGTCCTGAGGCTGAGCCCCATGGGAGTTGTAGTCCAACCCAGGAGCAGCTCAAGAAAGAGATTTCCCCCCCCTCCTAAAAACGACATCCTGCCCCCCCTCCTCTCTGGTTCTTCCCCCCCCCACCCCACACACGAGGAGCCCCCCCCCCTTACCGCGAAGGGGCGACCACCAACCCCAGAAGCGCCCCCAGCGCCAGCCGCCATCTTGGCTCCATCCTCACTTCCGCCTCACTCGCGCGGTGCATTCTGGGAGGAAGGGCACCGGAAGCGCTCTGCGCACGCGCGGAACGGGGGTTTAAAAAAAAAAAAAAAAGAACCTTGCAAAGGGCTCAGTCCGTTTTGGTTGCGATGCGGCACTTCCGGTCTTCGGTGGCAGCCGGAAGAAAGAGGACGGAGAATATATTCCCCCCGCTCTCTTTCTCTTCTTTCTCACTCTTTCTCTCTTTCTCTCTATTTTTCTTACTCTTTCTTTCTCTCTTTCTCTCTATTTTTCTCTTTCTCTTTTTCTCTCTCTCTCACTTTCTTTCTTTCTATTTCTCTCTCTTTTTCTTTCTTTCTATTTGTCTCTATTTTTCTCTTTCTCTTTTTCTCTCTCTCTCACTCTTTCTTTCTTTCTATTTCTCTCTATTTCTTTCTTTTTCTCTTTTTATTTCTCTCTATTTTTCTCTTTCTTTTTCTCTTTCTTTCTCTTTCTATTTTTCTCTTTCTTTTTCTCTCTCACTCTTTCTATTTCTATTTCTTTCTTTTTCTTTCTGTTTCTCTCTATTTTTCTTTCTTTTTCTCTCTCTCACTCTCTTTCTCTCTCTATTTTCCTTTTTTTCTCTTTCTCACTCTTTCTTTCTATTTCTATTTTTCTTTCTTTTTGTCTCTCTCACTTTCTTTCTTTCTATTTCTTTCTATTTCTCTTTCTTTTTCTTTCTTTCTATTTCTCTCTATTTTTCTTTCTCTCACTCTTTCTATTTCTACCTTTCTGTTTTTCTCTTTCTCTATTTCTTTCTCTCTCTTTTTCTATTTTTCTCTCTCACACTCTTTCTATTTCTCTCTTTCTCACTCTCTCTCTTTCTTTATAGGCATTCATATTGTGTGTGTGTGAATCTATATACCTCCTTGGTTGTATGCCATAAATAAATATTTGCATTTATTAGCTGCTAAATCTATATTTCTATCCGTCTGTCTATCTCTGATATTTCTATCATCAATCTACTTTCCTATCCATTCACCCATCCATCCACTATGTTTCTATCTGATACTATCTATTCCTCCATCCATCCATCCCTCTTGTCTGTTCATCAGATATCTATCAATCATCTATTTTATCTGATACTTCTATCATCTGTCTCCCTATATATCTATCTATATCATCTATGCACTATTTTCTATCTGATACATCTTTATATCTATCTATCCATCCATCCATCCATCAATGTCTATCTAATCTATCATCTAAAGTATATCTTTCTAGAAGCATGTACTAAAAATGCTCTGTAGGGCGCCCCGGGGTCCAATTAAGTGAGGCGAGACCAGGTTAAGTCAAACAGGAACTCTTTATTTCTAACCACAGCTGTGGAAGCTTGTAATAAACAGAACACAGAACAAGGGGTTTGACAGCTATTTATACTGTAGCTGTCAAACTAACAACCAATAGGAGGGCAACATTCTCCCGCCGGCAAGTCCGTGCGTCTGAGCCAATCAGGGACGCCCGTCGTAAGTCGAGGACTTAACACCCCTTTCCCTCTGGATGGAGCAGGCGTAGTCGGCCAGATACGCAGGGCGCCTGCGCGTTCGTCCAGATCTACGCAGTTCAGGGGCGGCTGCCTGAGTGGTAGGCGGTGCTTGTGTCACCAGCGGAACTCCCGGCGACTCATCTGGAACACCCGAGGCGGCCTCGTCGTCGGATTGCTGGCCCGGTTCTTCAAGTAAATTGGGCTCTGGGGGCGCGTTTGAGCTAGGGACAGTTGGTGTGTAGTTAGGGGTTGGAATGGTTGCGGGCTCATCCAGGCCGGCTGAGTTATCTGTGTGAAATGTTAAACGGGCTCTGATTTGATTCAGATGGCGGTGCCAGAGCCTGCCATCGGGTAGCCGGATTTGGTAGGAGTACGGGCCGGTGTTTTGCTCAATGGTTCCCGGTAGCCATTTGGGTTCGCCCCCAAAGTTTTGGGCATACACAGAGTCGCCGACATTGAAGCTACGGTGGCGACTGGTTGAGTCAGGGGGCTTCTCTGTAGAGTAAGCAGGGTGCAAGCGGTCGAGGTCGGTGCGGAGACGTCGGCCCATTAGAAGTTCAGCGGGGCTCCTGTTGGTAGAAGGGCATGGAGTTACGTGCTGTGCCAACAGGTATAGGGCCACTTTCTCCTGCCAGTCCCCGTGGGTGAATCGGGAGAGGGTCTCCTTGGCTGACCTCACGGCCCTTTCTGCCAAACCATTGCTGGCAGGGCAAAACGGTGCCACCCTGGCGTGGCGTATCCCATGTCCTGCTAGGAAGACCTGGAAGGCAGCAGATGCTAGTTGCGGCCCATTGTCCGAAACGATGACATCGGGCAACCCGTGGGTGGCAAAAAGTCTTTGCAAGGCCCTGATTAGGGCGGCCGAGGTGGTTGATGCCATAGTGACTATCTCCACCCACTTTGAGTAGGCATCGACCACCACTAGGAAGGTTTGCCCATGGAAGGGTCCGGCAAAGTCCACATGGATTCGAGACCAAGGCGACTTGGGCATCTCCCACTCTTTGACTGGAGCGGCGGGG
Source organism: Pantherophis vulpinus (assembly GCA_037215915.1). Classification (NCBI taxonomy): domain Eukaryota; kingdom Metazoa; phylum Chordata; class Lepidosauria; order Squamata; family Colubridae; genus Pantherophis; species Pantherophis vulpinus. The sequence goes on along the minus strand of JAXLNS010000009.1, from coordinate 25,631,308 downwards.
GCTGCTGGTCGGGACATTTGGCAAGGCTGGCACCCTGCGACCCACAAAGTGGCCGCTTGATCAAAATTTGGCCACCAGACGTAACTGCGCCCTAGAGATTTCATCCTAGCTATTCCCGGGTGTCCCTCATGCAGAGATTCCAAAACTCGCTGCTGGAGTTTGGCGGGTACTACTACTCTATTTCCCCACAACAAACACCCTCGCTGTACAGACAACTCGTGCTGTCTGATGTGGTATGGCTTGAACTCAGGACCTACACTTCCCAGAGGCCATCCCCTGCGCACCCAGTCTAAAACTCTGCGGAGGATAGGGTCAGTAGCAGAGTGGGTCGCAATATCGGAAGCTGAGAGTGGCAGGTGCAGGGACTCAATGAGGAGGACCTGAGAAGTTGGAGAGGGATCATAGACAGAGATGGGCAAAGGGCAGCGGCTGAGGGCATCTGCATGCGTCAGAAGCTTGCCAGGGCGATAGATGAGTGAATACGAGTAAGCGGCTAGGAATTCAACCCAGCGTGACATGCGAGGGGAGAGGACCTGGGGCGTCGCGATGTTGCCAGCCAGGATGCCTAAGAGGGGTTTGTGATCTGTGATTAAGGTGAAGGGCCGGCCATAAAGGTAGTCATGGAAACGCTTGACGGCTGCCACAGCAGCCAGCGCCTCCTTGTCAATCTGGCCATAATTGCGCTCCGTGGAGGAGAGCGTCCTGGAATAAAAAGCAATGGGGGCCTCAGTGCCATTAGGGAGGGCGTGGCTTAAAACGGCCCCAATCCCGAAGGGGGAGGCGTCAGCAGCAAGAACTAAGGGAAGGCTTTCAGAGTATTGCACCAATACGGCATCAGATGACAGAAGGGATTTGACAGCTTCAAAAGAGGATGCCTCCCGGGGCCCCCAGCGCCAGGGGGATTTTTTATCTAACAGACGGTGCAGGGGTTCGGCAACAGTGGCCTTGTGCGGCAAAAAGGTGCTGTAAAAATTCAAAAGCCCGAGGAAGGCTTGTAAGTCGGTTTTGTTGCCAGGGGTGGGGGCCCGTTGAATGGCAGCTATTTTTGAAGGGGTGGGATGGATGCCAGAGGCATCAATCAAAAATCCTAAGAATTCAACTTGGGGCACCCCTAGTCTACATTTAGCCTTCTTGAGTCTAAGGCCAGCCGTTTGGAAACGGCGCAGGACTGTCCTCAGCTTGTCCTTAAGTTCTGACTGGCTGGAGGCAGAGATTATGATGTCATCAAAATATGGAACGACTCCTGGCAGCCCCTGCAGGAGTCGCTCCATAAGGCTCTGGAATATGCCTGGAGCCACACTAATGCCAAACTGGAGGCGGTGGCATTTGAATGCCCCTCGGTGTGTAACTATGGTCTGGGCTGCAGCCGTGGCAGAATCAACGGGAAGTTGCTGATAGGCTTGCGCCATGTCCAGTTTGGCAAAAATGGAGCCTTTGCCCAATGAGTGCAACAAGTGTTGCACTACGGGTACAGGATAAGGGTGGGCTTGGAGGGCCTTATTTACTGTATTTTTATAGTCCGCGCAGATGCGGATGGACCCATCTGGTTTGATGGGTAGGACTATGGGGGTCTCCCAGGGAGCGTGGTCGGTGGGTTCAAGGATGCCCTGTGCAATAAGTTTATCTAGCTCTTTATCCACCAGAGGTTTGAGTGCAAATGGCACCCTCCTGGGTTTTAATCTAACGGGGGCTACTTTTGGGTCTAAATTGAGGGAGATGGGAGATCCCTTATATTTACCTAAGTTGTCGTTGAAAACGTCTGCGAATTCGGCCATGAGATCCTCAAAGTTATCAGGGCGTACTGAATGGATGCCAGTTATGCCAAGTCCCAAGGCGCCAAACCAATCGAGCCCCAGCAGGCTGGGCAGCGGGTCTCGTACGATGATCAAAGGAAGCTTGCCAGTGAAGGTCTTGTGCTCCACTAGGAGCTTGGCGCCACCCATGACAGGAATGTCATTTCCCTGATAGTCCCGGAGGCGTACTTGGCATGGTTGAAGGGCGCGTTTTTGAATATTTGGTGCCACTTGCTTTAGAGTGTGCCAAGAGATTAGGGACTTGGAAGACCCCGTGTCGACCTCCATTTGGCAGGGGTTCCCTTCTATGGTAATTGTCATGTAGATTTTCTTGTTGGAATTAACTCTGGCTTGGCGGGCAGACACTGCAGGAGCGTTGTTACTCTTGGAGACGGCAAAACAGTCACCGCTTGGCTTGGGTGTTTTTTGAAACAGTCGTCTGGAGGCGCTCGGCTGTGTGCCTTGCAGATTGGCCCGGCAGACTCTTGCCAGGTGCCCCTTTTTTCCACATCTGCGGCAGATGGTGGTTCTAAAACGACAAACCGCTCTGGGATGCATTTCACCGCAGCCTAGACAGGGAGACCCTGCGAAGTCTTTGTCTGAGGTAATTCTTTTACCCTTGGAGGTTTTGAGGCGGCTAACCTCCTCCTCCTCCTCCTCGATCACCTCAGAGCCTGCCTCTTCCGAATGGACAGTGTTGGGCTTGGTGGCAGGAGCGGCGGCTTGCGATTTACGAATTTCTAAGGTAGATCTGCTAGATAGTTCGCACGCCTGAGCCTCCTCTATGGCAGTTGCAAGGGTAATTTCTTTCTTCTCTAATAAGTGGCGTTGTATTCTTAAGTCTTTTACGCCACACACGAACTGCTCCAGGAGGGAGTCCTCCAACTGGGCAAATTCGCAGTTCAAGGCAGCAGTCCTGAGGGAGGCCATGTAGTGGTTGATGGATTCCCCCTCAGCTTGAAGGATCTGTCTGAAAGCGAACCTTCGAGCTATCCGCGATGGCGTGGGTTCGTAGTGGCTCTTGAGTTTGTCCTTCAAGACTTCCCACGACACTGTCTGGACAGGGACTGGGGCAAGCAGGGCCAGCGCGACAGCAAACATTTCGGGGCCGCAGGCATTTAAAAAATGCGCCCTTTTCCGGCTGCTGGACAGCCCAGTATAGTCGTTCGCTTCCAGGAAGCACTCGAATCTAGCCTCGTATGAGTTCCAGGTTTCTGAGGCTGGGTTGAAAGGAGCGAATGTTGGGGGTGCCATCCTGATAAGGACGGGTTCTGTTTCTGTGAGAAACTTGTCTTCTCAAACAACGTCTCGTCGTTTAGTGACTCAGCTAGCGCCTTGGCTAAGCGCTAGTGACTTCAGCTGTTGACCACCTGTCTCTTCACGCCCGGGATCCCACCTTCGTCGCCAGTGCTCTGTAGGGCGCCCCGGGGTCCAATTAAGTGAGGCGAGACCAGGTTAAGTCAAACAGGAACTCTTTATTTCTAACCACAGCTGTGGAAGCTTGTAATAAACAGAACACAGAACAAGGGGTTTGACAGCTATTTATACTGTAGCTGTCAAACTAACAACCAATAGGAGGGCAACATTCTCCCGCCGGCAAGTCCGTGCGTCTGAGCCAATCAGGGACGCCCGTCGTAAGTCGAGGACTTAACAAAAAACTCATCTATCATCTCTTCATATTTATCTATCATCTCTCCATCCATATCTATCTATCATCTATCTATCTATCTATCTATCTATCTATCTATCTATCTATCTAATCTATCTAGAAGCATGTACTAAAAACTCATCTATCATCTCTCCATCCATATCTATCTATCTTATCTATCTACAGTATATCTATCTATCTAGCATGTACTAAAAACTCATCTAATCTCTTCATATTTATCTATCATCTCTCCATCCATATCTATCTATCTATCTATCTATCTATCTATCTATCTATCTATCTATCTATCTATCTATCTAATCTATCTAGAAGCATGTACTAAAAACTCATCTACAGAGGTGGATATGGATATTTTATTATTATTATTATTCTCCTGCCTCTTATTACTTTTCTAAGTAACTCAAGATGTCAAACATACCATAATGCTCCTCCCTCCTCCTATTTTCCCATAACGACAACCCTGTGAGGTAGGTTGGAATATGAGTGGTCTCTCCCTTTCTCTGCAAAGGGACAGGACAGGGGCTCCTACTTGAAGGACTAAAGACCCCACCCTCCCTGGCTGTTTCTCCCTCCCTTTTGCCCCTCCTCCCTTCCCAGAATCCAGAAAATGACTTTTCAACACACCGGATGTTCGGAAAAACTGCAAATATTTTAATCGTCTTCACAGATTTACAAAAGGCAATTGGTCCCCCAACGTGTGACTGGTTCCTCCTGGGTGCCGGATTCCGGATTTCCACCCATCCAAAGTGCAGAGAGTTCCCAGCAGGCAGAAATAATATATTTATATACTTATTTTTTTTAAAAAAAAGATTTTTTTTTTTCTCCTCCTGCTGCTGAGAGATTCCTAATCTGATTCTTTCCTATGTCTGTTAAAGGCACTGCGGAGCTTCAGGTCTTGGCGTTTTTCTATTTTAATAACTTTTGAAGGCAGGTGGGACTTCAGTTCCCAGAATTCCCCAGCTAGCATAGCTGGGAGTTGAAGTTTGCAAAGTTTGCAAAGTTGCAAACTTTGACAAACGTCGTCCCAAAATATCTGGCGAAGGCAGAGATTTGCGGGGTGGGGGGATGGCATCCCCAGTTATTAACACCCCCTCCCCGATTTTTCAACCTCTCCCTCAGCTCTAGGACCCCTTCCCTCCCCAAACTCTCCTTCCCTTTCTGCAAGTGCAAAAATTAAAAGGCAGAGTCCCCAAATGGCAAAAGACAAAGAAGAAGAAGTTGGGGAAACCGTCTCCAAGTCCTTCCGGGGTCCAGCCCGAAACAACTCGGAGTCTCGAGGGGGGAGAAACAGCCCCAACCAAGCCGAACAGCCAGCCTAAGAGAGGAGCCACGGGACTTTTCCGAAGTGGCTGGGCTGGCGGTTACAGCAAGGAGCACTTTGAGCTGGGTTTTGGCGTGGCTTTGAGTTCCAGAGGCCTCTTGGGGAGCTGAGCCTGGAAAGAAGAGATGGAGAGTCAGGAGCTGTTTGACCATGGATGGAGGAGGAGGAGAAGAGAGGAGGAGAAGAGAGAGGAAAGGAAGGAGGAGGAGGAGGGAAGGGAGGGAGGGAGGGAGGGAGGAAAGGAAGGAAGGAAGGGAGGGAGGGAAGAAGAGGAAAGGAAGGAAGGAAAGAAGGAAGGAAGGAAGGAAGGAAGGAAGGAAGGAAGGAAGGAAGGAAGGAAGGAAGGAAGAGATAAAGAGGAAGGAGGAGGACAGATGATGATTATGGAGGAAGAGAAAGAGTGGGAGGAGGAGGGAAAAAAGAAAGAGGAAGAAGAAAATGATGAAGGTTATGGAGAAGAAAGAATGGAGGAGGAGGAACAAGAAAGAAGAAGAGAGGGAAGAGGAGGAGGAGGAGAAGAGAAAAAGGAGATAAAGGTTCAAGGTTGACTCAGCCTTCCATCCTTCCGAGGGAGGTAAAATGAGGACCCGGATTGTGGGGGGCAATAAGCTGACTTTGTATAAAAAAAAGAACACCGCTTGGGGGGGGGGGGCGAAAGTCCTACTAAGCAGGTATATACAAAAGTATGAAGGCTATTGCTTAAAAAGCATTGTAAGCCGCCCTGAGTCTCCGGAGGAAGGGCGGCATATAAATCGAACCAATAAATAAATATATAAAGAGGAAGGAGGAGAGACAATGATTACGGAGGAAGAGAAAGAGTGGGAAGGGGAGGAGAAAAAAGAAAGAGGAGAAAGAAGAAAATGATGAAGGTTATGGGGGAGAAGAAAGAATAGAGGAAGGAGGAAGGAGAAGAGGGAAAAGGAGGAGGAAGAGGAGAAGAAAGAAGGAAAAACAAAAAGAAAGAAAAACAGAAAAACAGAAAGAAAGAGGAGTGGGAGGAGGAGGAGGAGGAGGAGGAGGGATTTGGTCACATTTTACCAGCTGTTTCCTCCCCCCCACCCACCTTGTTCCTCCCCACGGGGCACTTACCGATTTCTTGACCGATTTGAGCAGAATGTCACGTGCCAACGTATTGAATGCCTGAGAGAGAGAGAGAGAGAGAGAGAGAAAAAAACACTCCCATAATTTTGTTTTGGGCCATTTGCTCCTTGGAGAACTGCTCGGGCTGACCCTCAGCCTTCCCCAAAAGGCAGTAACCAGGAAGGCCACCCCACGGTCCCCAACCCAGCCAGCCAAGGTTGCCTCCTCTCTTGCAGCCAAGAGACAACGGCCAAGCGGGGCTGGAAGCCCAAAAGGGGTGCTTGTGTGTCTCTGTGTGGGTTTTTTTGGGGGGGGGGGGCGGAGGTGGGCCAAGGAGACTCCTCACCTCCTCCACGTTCAAGCTGGACTTGGCGCTGGTCTCAAAGAACTTGATCCCGTGCTCCCTGCACAGCTGCCGAGAAGGAAGTCATGAAGTTGGAGAGTCAAAGCCAACGGCCATCGTAAAAGTCATCCCGTTGCACTCTGCACATGCACACAGACACACACGCACACACACACACACCCAACACGATTCCTGCACCCGATACCTTCTCGGCTTGGTCCCGGGAAACTTTTCGTTTCATCTCCATGTCGCACTTGTTCCCCAGCAGGAGGCGCTCCACGCCGGCTGAGGCATTCTGGGAAAAGGGAAGGAAGGAAGGAAGGAAGGAAAAGAGAGAAAGAAGGAAGAAGATGGCAGGCGGGCGGGAAGGAATGATGGATGGAAGGAAGGAAAAGAGAAGGAAGGAAAGAAAAGAGGGAGAGAGGGAGGGAATGATGGATGGAAGGAAGGAAAGAAGGAAGGAAAAGAAAGAAGGAAAGAAAAGAGGGAGGGAGGGGGATGATAGATGGAAGGAAGGAAAAAAGGAAGGAAAAGAGAAGGAAGGAAGGAAAGAAAAGAAAAGGGAGGGAGGGAGGGAATGATGGATGGATGGAAGGAAGGAAAGAAGGAAGGAAGGAAAGAAAAGAGGGAAAGAGGGAGGGAATGATAGATGGATGGAAGGAAGGAAAGGAAAGAGAGAAAGAAGGAAGGGAGTAAAGAAAAGAGGGAGGGACGGGATGATGGATGGAAGGAAGGAAAAAAGAAAGGAAAAGAGAAAGAAGGAAGGAAGGAAGGAAAAGAAAAGGGAGGGAGGGAAGGAATGATGGATGGATGGAAGGATGGAAAGAAGGAAAGAAGGAAGGAAGGAAAGGAAAGAGGGAGAGGGGGAGGGAATGATGGATGGATGGAAGGAAGGAAGGAAAGGAAAGAGAGAAAGAAGGAAGGAAAGAAAAGAGGGAGGGAGGAATTTAGCCTGGATCTGAGAAACAGACATCCTTCTCTCTTTTGGGGAAGTGATATTTTCCCCACCACCCCTAAATCAAACAATCTTCCTTCTTTGGTTAAATATTTACTCGTTTATTCAATTCCCACAGCCGGCTTAATAACCAACCACAAAAATTGTAAACCGTGGGGGGAAAAAAAAGAATCAATGTCCTCATAGAGCCACTAGAGGGCAGACCTCCCTGTCTTTGGGAACCGCTGTCTAAATTCCCCTCATTCAGAGCCTGTTCTACATTTTTGCCACCAGAGGGCAGTGTTGGCCATCGTTTGCCCTTTTTTGTCATCCCGGATCTGAATCAAGGATGGATGGATGGAAAAACAGGATGAGAGGGAGGGGGGGGGGGTGTTGCAATTCTATGGGGCTGAAAGGGGGGGGTGTTTGTCCATTGGCTGCAAACAGTCTCCCCCAAACCTTCTGAGCCCCCCCCTCAGCCCCATTTCGTACCCACCTCTTTGATGCTCTTCATCCAATTTTGAATGTTCTCGAAGGATTTCTCATCCGTGATGTCGTAGACGAGAATAATTCCCTACGGCAGAATTAGGGGGGGGTCCGTGGGGAGGGGGCCACTCTTGCAGAGGGACCACCTCCCCCGTTCTTTGGGCCTCCCCCCCCATCGTGCTCTCCCCACCCCCATGGGACCAAACTGAAAAAAACGTCACACTAATATCTTGACTGCTTCTTTTTTTCCTCCTCCCTTCTTCCTTCTTCTGTCGATCCTCTTAGATCCTATCCCTATTTCTCCAAGGGTATTTTGGACGATAGAGTGGTAGGGGAAAAAAAATATTATTTTAATCCTTTGAATGAGAGCAAATCCTATATTTGGAAAAGAAAACAAAAACCCAGATCGGTCCCCTGTTACGCGTCTGGGAAAACGTGGCAATGCAGGGAGTCCAATTTAGAATAAAATAACAGAGTTGGAGGGGATTTTGGAGGCCTTCTAGTCCAACCCCCTGCTCAAAGGAGGGAAGGAAGGAAGAAAAGAAGAAAGGAAGGAGATCAGAATGAGAGGAAGGAAGGAAAAAAGGAAGGAAGGAAGGAAGGAAGATAGGTAGGAAGGAAGGAAGGTAGGTAGGAAGGAAAGGAAGGAAGGTAGGAAGGAAAGAAGGAAGGAAGGAAGATAGGTAGGAAGGAAGGAAAGAAGGAAGGAAGGAAGATAGGAAGGAAGGAAGGAAAGAAGGAAGGAAGGAAGGAAGATAGGTAGGAAGGAAGGAAGAAGGAAGGAAGGAAGGAAGATAGGTAGGAAGAAAAGAAGGAAGGAAGGTAGGAAGGAAGGAAGGTAGGAAGGAAGGAAGGAAAGAAGGTAGAAAGGAAGGTAGGTAGGAAGGAAAGAAGGAAGGAAGGAAAGAAGGAAGGAAGGAAGGAAGGAAGGAAGGAAGGAAGGAAAGAAAGAAGGAAGGTAGGAAGGAAAGAAGGAAGGAAGGAAGGAAGGAAAGATAGCAGAATAACAGAGTTGGGAGGGACCTTGGAGGTCTTCTAGTCTAACCCCCTATACCGTCTAAATTGTTTTATTTTAATTCTAGGGAAAGATATCTAATCCTGGGGGGGGGGTTTCCTTCTTTCTTGGGGCCCCCAAATGTCTCGGGAGTGGCTCGTTTGGGGTGGTACCCCTCACCCTTCCGAGTGGGGGAGCCCCCAAGGAGTGGCAGCCCCCTTACCATAGCTCCTCTGTAGTACGCCGTTGTAATGGTCTTGAACCTTTCCTGGCCAGCCGTGTCCCTGCAAATAAATAAATAAATAAATAAAAATGACTTCCCACGGATCCTCGCACTTACGACGGTCGCAGCATCCCCGTGGTCAAAATTGGGGTGATCGCCCTTTGCGGCACTACCCGAACGAGCAAAATCAATGGGGAGGAGCCCGATTCGATTCAACGGCCCGAGGGCTTAAACGCCGTCATCAAATCGGGCGCGACTCGCTTAACGGCCGCCTTGCTCACCGGCGGAAGTTCTGCTCCCGATTCCCGTCGTGAGTCGAGGACGAGTGGAGTACAAATTCGGCAAATTGCAGAATCGCGCTCCTGACGGCAGCCTCTTCCCCCGTCGGAGCTTTGCCGATAACGTTGGACTCGAACCCCCATCATGCACAGCCAACTCCCTAACCCATCTGCCTCCCCCAACCCCTTCTGCTCGGAGGAGAATCCTGCAATTAAAACCAGCTCCCCCGTTTTCATCCAGCTGCAGAACTTCTCCAAAATAATATTTTTTTCCCCCTTCTTTTCCTTCTTCCTTCTCTTTTATAAACATTTTTAGGGATTTTCCAACTGTCACAAAGAGTCCTTCTTCCCTTCTCCCTGAGGTGTAACCCCCCCCTTTTTGACTCCCTACTCCATAATCCACCTTCCTTCTCCACAATCCCACCATACACACACGCACAGACAAAAAATCCGTACACTCACCAAACCTGCAATTTAATCCTTTTACCCTCCACTTCCACCGTCCGGATTTTGAAATCGATGCCTGCGGGGTGGAAAGAAAACCGGAATTTATCCTTACTCACAGTTTCCACCAGGTTTACTTCGCCGGCGATCTTCTAATTCCTTATTCCCCCCACCATGTTAAATTTGGGGTCTCCAATCCTTTCGGTGAAGGGGGGATGTCAGTGGGGACTCATTACCCAGCCTATTGATTGAACTCAGACCTTGGGGGGGTTCCCAGAGCTCCCTCATCAAAGCTTCACCCAACCCGGCCAAGTTTCTAGTCCTTATGGAGTTTGGATTTCTTTTTTTTTTTTTCCCGCTACCTCCCCCAAAAAGGAGGGGTGCCCATTGGAATCAAATGAGAAATTCCTTTTGACTATTCCCCCCTCCTGTTCTTAATTACACCTCGTTGGAGAGGGGGCTCTGTTGCATTTTGCACCCCCCCAGCCTCTCCTGACCCCAACGGGAACCCCGAGAATGGAGGAGCTGCACCCCAAAATCCCCCCCCCAAAACCAGCAACTTCTCATCACCCCAATCCTTACAAAGAGTGTTGCAAATCTTGGATGGGAGATCACCCCCCCAACTCCTCCTCCTTTTCCCGATTCCCATCATCCACAGCCCCAAGCACGGGATGGCGGACGTACAGGGGGGGGGTCCGATCTCAGGGTGCGAAGACCCCCGAGATGCAACTGAGTGGAATAGAAGAACCCAACCTCAATGCCAGGGTAGGGGGTGCTGCTCCCTGCCATCCTGCTCTATTTGGGTTAGGGGGCTATGGGGAGGGGAGGGGAGGGGGGAAGGGGTTGGGGGGGCTCTGCAGGAAGCCCCCCTCCTCACCGATGGTGCTGATGTAGGTGCCGCTGAAGTTGTCCTCGGAGAAGCGGATGATGAGACACGTCTTACCTACCCCGCTGTCCCCGATCAGGAGGAGTTTGAAAAGGTGGTCGTAAGATTTGGCCATTTTGGGGAGGGGGGCTTGGCCCCTCTCCTCCCTGGGATGAGGGGGGGGATCTGTGTGGGGCTCCCAGCCCACCCTGGAAAGAAAGAAAGAAAAAAAGAAAGAAAGAAAGAAAGCTGAGAATCCAGCCGGGAAGAAACTTTGGGTGAAGGAGGGGCAGTAGTTGCCCTCTCCCCTCCTCTTCCTCCTCCTCTAAGAAGGACGCCCAGACCCCTCCCCAAAATGGGCAGGGAAGAAGTCCTCCCCCACCCTCCCTCCAAGGCAGGAGGGGCTGACCCCTGACTCAGATGGGGAGGAGGAGGAGGAAGAAAGCATCATCGTCCCGCTGCTGGGAATTCCGTCATTCCAGATAGATACAGAGTCGGAAGGGACCTTGCAGGTCATCTAGTCCAACCCAAACACGAGACCCCCACCCCATTTCTAGGCAGTCCAGTTTTTTCTTGAAAGCTTCCAGGGATGAAGCTCCGACAACGTCCGAAGGCAACTTCTGTTCCATGAGTTGTCTTCCTTTAGCAGAGGAGGAGTTGGAGAGCTCCAGGGCGGGAGCAAAAGAGCGCCCCTGAGCATGGGCAGAGTGCCTTCTTCTGGCGGAAGGAGGGAGAAAGAGGGAAAAATCAGACTTGCGCAAAAGCATCCGTTTGTTTTTGTTTTTTTCATCCTTGCCACCTTCCCTTGTTTTGCAACCAAAAAAATACAAAATTGCAGGAGGTTTTTTTTTTTTAAAAAAAGGATGGAACTGGAATGGTTGAAATATTATTTATTGACTGATTGTTTTATTTAAATTTTATTTGGAGCGCTTCTAATGTTGGTTCCGCTTGGCCGCTGCTTCTGGGTGTTGTGCTTGAGATAAGGAATGAAATGAAACTTCTGGATGTTGGGATTTTGCTGATTAGATTAGATTGGTTGTTCTAGAAATCGCTGGCGTGGATTATTGTGCAAAAGTTATTATCTTTTTTTTTAAGCTGCAGTGTTTATTATTTTCCACTGGGCTGAAAAGAGTTAGAAGTCAATGCTTTTTTTTTGTTTTCTTTTTTTTCCCCTCCCTTTTCCCCTACACTCTTCTCCTTTTCCATTTTTCTTCTTCCCAGTTTCCCATCGTTTTCATTTTCTTCTCTATTTTATAGTCTGGATAAATTAATAATAATAATAATAATAAAAAATGTCCATGGAAAATATGCAAATATTTGGCATTTTGTACATAATGTTCAACGAACACCGGTGGTTAAAAATAAGTCATGCATTTCTTGACAAGTGTGTGTGTGTGTGTTGGGGGAACACAAGAAAAATAAACCTCTTCCATGAGGACTAGAGCCTTAGTAAGCCTTTAGAACAAAGGAAGAGCTGAGTGAGACAATGGGACGTTGTATATGTGCGTGTTGTGTACGTTCTGTGTGTGTATATGTGTCTGTGTGTTGGGGGAGCCCTAGAAGAATAAACCTCTTCCATGAGGACTAGAGCCTTAGTAAGCCTTTAGAACAAAGGAAGAGCTGAGTGAGACAATGGGACGTAGTATATGTGCGTGTTGTGTACGTTCTGTGTGTGTATATGTGTCTCTGTGTTGGGGGAGCCCTAGAAGAATAAACCTCTTTCATGAGGACTAGAGCCTTGGTAAATCTATAAAGGGAAGAGCTGAGTAAAACAGTAGGACATTGTGTGTGTGTGTGTTGTGTACGTTCTGTGTGTTTGTGTGTGTTTATGTGTATGTGTGTGTGTTGGGGGACACAAGAATAATAAACCTCTTCCATGAGGACTAGAGCCTTAGTAAGCCTTGAGAGCAAGGGAAGAGCTGAATAAGACAATAGGACAATGTGTATCTGTGCGTTGTGTACGTTCTGTGTGTGTATATGTGTCTCTGTGTTGGGGGGGGGCACTAGAAGAATAAACCTCTTCCATGAGGACTAGCGCCTTGGTAAGCCTATAGAGAAAGGGAAGAGCTTAGTAAGACAATGGGACATTGTGTGTCCGTATATATAATATAATATTAGTGTGTGTGTGTGTGTGTGTGTGTGTGTGTGTTGGGGGAAGGAACAGAATAAATAAATCTCTTCCTCAGCCCAGCCTACCCTGCAGGGTTGTGAGGAGGACAAGAACGGGGGGGGGGTGAGCCTTTATCCTTCGTCTCAAAATGGCGCCCAAAGTGGGGGGGGGGGGAGAGGATGCCCTTCCCAAGATGGCGCCCTCCCTCTGCCCCTTTTTTCTTCTTCGACCTCCCCAAGATGGCTCCATCTTGACCCCGCCCCCCCTCCCCCCCCCCGCTCCGCGGACTTCCGCCCGTGCGGGAAACCCCATAGCGGATATAGCGTTCTCTCCTTCCGGCGGGCCTCCTTTTCGTCCGCAGCTGCCTCCACGCGAACATGCCGGTGCGTCTCTCTCCGGCCGCGGCCTTCCCCGACCGGGCTCGTCTCTTTGCTCCCTTCGGCCGGGGGTGGTTCCTTCGGGGGCTCCTCGAGGGCTTTTCCGGGCCTTCCACGAGGGGGACACGCTGGGTTGGCCACGCCGTCCAGGATCAAGATGGCGGCGGGGAAAGTGGCGGTTGTTTGGGGGGGGGGAGTGTTTCATCCCTCTCACTTTTTTTTTTTTTATTTTGGTCTCTCTCCCCCCCCGTAGCTCGCGAAGGACCTCCTGCATCCCTCCCCCGAGGAGGAGAAGCGGAAGCACAAGAAGAAGCGCCTGGTGCAGAGCCCCAACTCCTACTTCATGGACGTCAAGTGCCCGGGTGAGACAACGGGGAGGGGGTTCTCCCGAGATCATCCAGCCAGGCCCCACGCTCTCTGCACGCATGCGCACAAAACCCCCACCACCAGAACAGGGGTGGTCAAATATGGCCCCTTTTAACCACCTGTGGACTTCAACTCCCAGAATTCCTGCGACAGCTTGGCTGTCGCAGGAATTCTGGGAGTTGAAGTCCACAGGTGGTTAAAAGGGGCCACATTTGCCCACCCCTGCACCAGAAAGGGGGACTCTCAGAGATCATCTAGTCTGCCCTCCCCCCTTGCCCAGAGGACAATGAGGAGAGTTTGGAGGGACCTAGAGGGTCATCTAGTCTGTCCCCCTGGCTCAGAAGACGGAATAATTAAAAGAGTTGGAAGGGGGAGGGAGCCTCTCGGAGGTCAGAAGAGCAGAGTTGCCAAGGGGGGTCTTGGGCGTCATCTAGTCGAGCCCCCCTGCTCAGAAGACAGGATAACACAAGAGTTGGAAGGGGCCTCGGAGATCATCCAGCCGAGGCCCCCCGCTCAGAAGACAACATGGGAAAGTTGGGAGGGACCTTGAGGGTCATCTAGTCTGGCCCCACTGCTCAGAAGACAGAATAATGAGAGTTGTAAGGGGTGGGGTGTCATCCAGCCAAGCACCCTGCTCAGAAGACAGAATTAGAGAGTTTGGAAGAGGCCTCGGAGATTATCTAGTCCGCCCTCTGCTTAGAATAAACAGGGTGGGAAGGGACCCCCCCTGAGGTCACCCAGTCCATCCCTCTGCTCAAAAAAAAGGCTAGAATAACAGGCTTGGCAGGCATCTAATCCGGCCCCCCTATATGCCATCCTGGACAGATGCTTCACCAATCTTGTCTCCAGCAATGGAGCAAAATCCACAATAAATAAACCACCTTAAGAGCTGATGAGCTGCAGCAAAACCATAAAACGTGTTCCTGTTGCTGGAGAAACGGCTGCAGCAGCACCAAGTTCTTTGCAACAGCCGTTGCATCAACGAGGGATACATCCAGACTGACCCCGTCTCCCTGCTTCCTGGGGTTGCACGTGGTGACCGGGTTTAGCAGGGCTGAATTGACCCACATGCTATCTGGAGAGGTAGACAAGCCTAAATTGTTCCTATTATTCTTGACGTGGCCTCTTGCTCGTTGCAGGAGGACCCCGGAGTAGTTCAGACCTATTTTGTGTTTAAAGATGGTGTGTAGTAAGGAGGGTGTTGCTAGAGGGGAAACCTTGCAAAACCAGAGAGGATTTGTGGCTGCAACAGCAAAAAAACCACAACCAAATATTTGCTTTGCCTTCCCTGCTCCAGGTTGCTACAAAATCACCACGGTTTTCAGTCACGCCCAGACAGTTGTGTTGTGCGTCGGCTGCTCGACTGTGCTGTGCCAGCCCACTGGTGGAAAGGCAAGGTTGACAGAAGGTAAGCGGGAATCATTTCCCCCCCCCCCCCCCCCCGGTGTCAGATATAACAGGAAACGCACGCACACACAATTGTAGCCAGCCTCCGAGATGGGTTTGTTGTGGGGACCTGTTAAGTTTTTTTTAAGAGTGTCGTCTTTCAATCTTTAGGTGTAGAGTTCTGGCCTCACAATCAGGAGGCTGTGAGTTCAATCCTAGGTATAGAGGCAGATATTTCTCTCGCTGGGCAAACTGAGAATATATATCTGCTGAGCAAAACTCCGCTCTGGTGACAGGAAGGGCATCCGGCCATGAAAACACTGCTAGCTCCATTCAGTCGCCCGGACTCCACCCCGCAAGAAGGGATTATGGGGTCGTTAAAAAGATAATGATCTTTCAGTCGCGGTGGTTAAGAGTCCCAGTACTGCAGGCTACTTCTGCTGATTGCCTGCAGTTTGGCAGTTCAAATCCCACCAGGCTCAAATTTGATTCAACCTTCCTGCCTTCCGAGGTGGGTCAAACGAGGACCCAGATTGTTGGGGGCAAGAGGCTGACTCTGTAAACCGCTTAGAGAGGGCTGTAAAGCGGTATATAAGTATTTTAAGTGATATTGCTATTTAGGGATGGAGGAGAGGAGGAACGGCAGAGTGTTTTAACAACATTAAATGCAGAGTGATGTTTGAAAGCTTTTAAGTTTCTTCCCACTGTGAATCTGACTCAGCAGGCTCTTTTTATGGATGAGGTCATATGGGATAGATCAAAAATGGCTGCCCCCCACTTCCCAAGAAAAAACAAACCAAGATAATCCTGGTTAAATGCAGCCAGCTTCCTGATCAATAATAGCTCACTTTTTGCATATATTTTTTTCTTGCAGGGTGCTCTTTCCGGCGAAAGCAACATTAAACAGTGGACACTTGGCACGGGATGGGTTTGGGAACTACGGGAACAGTTGCCGGTTGCGACCCTGAGTTTCTCTGGGGCACCGATGGAAGTATAGAGTTATTTTTGAGGGCGTTTGAGTTGCTGCCAACGGTGGCTATTGGATAAGGGAGGACAATCCCCCTCTTCCCTTCCCCTCGTGGCTCTGGCACTGTCCTTGTAGCCTTACCCATTTCATTCAATAAACTTTGGATATAAAGACAAATTTTTTGTGGGTCGAGTGTTGTTTGCGCCTGCCACGGGTTGTTCTGAATTCGGCGCTCTCTGCGGGATTCGATTTGGCCCTTTGGGAATCTGGTTTAAAAGGGGAGGTTTTAACAGCTCGCGGGATAGAGGTTACATACACCACGGAGTGGCTTCGCGGAGGAAGCCCAGCGAGTGGCGTGGACTTCCCCTTTAAGGACAACACTGGGTCACACACACAACAAAAAGTCCGCAAGTTTTTTTTTTTTACTTTTGCCCACGTTCTTCATCTTCGCACGCTCCAGAGCCAGGTCTGAGTCCTGTTCCTTAGGCTGGAAGGATGGTGCTGGGCACTGGGCGGAGGATAGAGGTAGCCTAGATAGAAAAGGCGAGGGGTGGGTGGGTGAGAGGGCTTGAGAAACGACCCCTCCTCCCCAAAAAAACCCACCCCCTATTCTTCCTCTTCTGCATAAAGGGAACTGGCAAGCACTCTACATGCCTCCCCTCCGCTGTTTAAAAAACTTCGTAAAAGTTTTAGAAAGGCTGAAAGCTCAAAAATTTTCAGGACTGAGGATCCCGGCTGCCTTGCCTGGCTTTCAAAAATTCCCAAAAGGTGAACTGGGATTATTATTTTATTTTATTTTTTTTATTTTATTTTAAATTTGTATACCGCCCTTCTCCCTGAGGACTCAGGGCGGTGAACAGCCAAGTAAAAACATCAAGTACAAATATTAAAATACAGTTAAAATATATATATATAAATTTGGCCCCATTAATTAAAAACAATAAACAAAACACTTAAAAAATTATTATTCTTGACCCCCCTTTCCTCCCCCCCAAAAAGACTGGTTGTGGAAACTCACCATCCTGGGTTGAGGCTGACGGGATGTAGACAACTGGGACTGTCTGAACTCTGTTCAGGAAGGCATTGTAAACTGTGGGGAGAAGAGCGAGAACGCTGGTTGGTTCCAGCCTCGACTTACAACCGTTTTGTTTAGTGACTGTTTAGCATTTAAGAGCTGTTTTTCACCCAACTCTTACAACATCCCCAGGGCCACGGGACCAAAATTCAAACACTTGGCAACTGACCAAGTACGTATCACGGCTGCAATGTCCCAGGGTCACGTGATCTCCTTTTTTTTTGCGACCTTCCGCCAAGCAAAGCCGAGGATTCGCTTAACGACCGTCTGTGACCCAACGGAACAACTTGCAGGGCTTCACCGAACAACCGTGGCCCAAGGAAGGTCACAAAAGAACAAAACTCACTTTAACAAACTTGGGCAATGTGAATTCTGGGTTTGAGAATTGCCTGTTAGTGCCAACACTGCAGGTTTTAAAGAAAAGGTTGTTTGTCTGAAACCTTAGTCTGCTTGAGCAGCGGGTTGGACTAGAAGGCCTCCGGGGGTCCCTTCCGGCTCTGCAATTCTGCAAAACTGGGGTAGACTTTGAATCTAGTGCCGCATCCGGTGGCTTAGGGGGAACCTTGAGAGTTTGTGTTTTTTATTAGGGCTCAAATGTGCTGGGACTTACTGAGAAAGATGACCATGGTGGATGCCAGGACGGCAAAGATGGTGAAGAGGAGGACCTGGTAGGACCCCACCAGCTGCCGGACGAGGCTGGCCTCGGCGCACAGATCTAGGCATGTGGACAAAGGCGGTTGGGTGGCATTCTAGCCCCCCCCCAAAGAATCAAGCCAGGCACCCCCCCCCCCTTTAACCATGTTCTCCTTCGAGCTCACCAAAGCTGGGATGTTGCTCCTGCTCCGGCCGCACCAGGACGGCCGCCCTCTGGCCGGTGAGGCCGCAGGAGACGTTGACGAAGACGGGTGCTGCCCTCCGGTGGAGGGAGGTGAGGTTGACCACGCGGATGGGGAAGAGGACAAGTCCAGGCATGTCCGGGAGGAGGAGGGGGGGATCCACTTGTACCACCGGAGAACTGGGATGGGCCTTGGCAGGGCGGGAGAAAAACATTGGGGGGGGGGGGGGGGAGTTCCAGAAAATAACAGCCTTTAAAGAGGAGAAGTCCACCAAAAATGGGTGCCCACCAGGAGCTAAGTTCTAAACCAGGGGAGAATTCTTGAGAGTTGGAAGTCCACAAGTCTTAAAAGCTGCCACATTTGAGGACCCCTGTTCTAAACCTTCAGGTCTTATCCTTCGTGGACCTCAGAAGGTGACAAATTTTAGCGCAACCTTATCTACTTTTAAGAAGAGCGGGCTTCGGCTCCGAGAATCCCCCAGGGCAGCAAATCTGGAGATACCTTATGATTCTTGACGAATGTATCTTGTCTTTTTATGTACACTGAGAGCACATGCACCAAAGACAAATTCCTCGTCTGTCCCATCACCCTTGGCCAATAAAGAATTCTATTCTATTCTAAGATTCCCACGTCTCAGTTTGCGTAGGGACCTCCCCTCTCACCTGGTCACACCTTTGGACCTCACACCTGTCTCATGTGCTCCTGGTCTATCTGGATCCTGGAGGTGCAGATCCATCTGGAACCCCCCCCCCCCTGAAGGACCATCGGAGGCTCTTCCGCTGAGACCCATCCCCATCCTCAAGAGGGACATCCAAAGGTCTTTGTGGGGAATCACTTGTCCACTGACCTCGATGGCTTCCGTCACTCTCCTGGCCCCCAACACCAAGATTTCACTGGTCATCTGCGAGCTGCTCAGGACAATTTCGCTCTGGTTGAGGAAGAAGGCGGGTAAGAAGGGAACCGTGACCCGCTGGGTTTCCCGCGTTTGCTCGCTGCGGAGAGCGGCGGAGATGTCCACGAAGCCCTCGGTTGTGCTGAGGGCCAGCAGATCTTCCTCAGGGTGGGCTTTCACCGTTACCAAGCAAGCGTAGAGCCCTTGAGGGGAGCCAGAAAGAAAGAAAGATTCTTTAAAACCTGCCTTCGAAACTCCTGGATTCCAGGTGCAATTCGGAAAGAAAGCCACTCGGGAATGGGAGTGTCACAGGTGTGTGCCTCTGAAATAGGAAGTGGGCAGCTGATGGCCAAAATTTAAAACTTTCGTAAGCTCCAAAAAGACAAATTACGACTTTCTTAAGCTTGAGAAAGGAAAGGAAGTTACCCTACAATATAGGAGAAATGGTTCTTGTGCTTTACAAGGCATTTAACTATTCTCTAAAAAAGATGGAGGCCCACCTATGACTTCAAAAGCTCCCCTCCCCGTCCCTGGTTACTGGAGCTGAAGTTGGCCAGGTGTGGAAACTCCCAACTCCCCACCTGGGAAGCAAAGATGCCACCGGTTGTCTTTCGGCCCACCTTTATCTGGGTAAAATGCCGGCCGGATGTGAAATATTTTGCTGGCTGGAATATCCAGGATGCTGGGGTTGAAATTCAGTTGGCAGATCAGCTGGGATTCTGGAGAAAGGTCCGTAATGGCCCGAATTTGCTCAGAACTACAAGGACCTAAAACAAGACACAGGATATATTCAGAGTGTGCAATTTGGGATTGATCTATCTATCTATCTATCTATCTATCTATCTATCTATCTATCTATCTATCTATCTATCTATCTATCTCTCATCCATGAAACTATCAATCCATCCATCCATCATCCATGAATCAATCAATCTATCTATATCCATGAATCAATCTATCATCAATGAATCTATCTATCTATCTATCTATCTATCTATCTATCTATCTATCCATCATCCATGAATCAATCAATCTATCTCTCATCCATGAATCAATCTATGTATCCATCCATCATCCATGAATCAACCAATGAATCTATAATTGATGAATCTATCCATCGTCCATGAATCTCTCAATCTATCTATCCATCCATCCATCATCCATGAATCAATCTATCATCCATGAATCAATCAATCTATCATCCATGAATCTATCCATCATCCATGAATCAATCAATCTATCTATCTCTCATCCATGAATCAATCTATGCATCCATCCATCATCCATGAATCTATCAATCAATCTATCATCCATGAATCCATCCATGAATCCATCATCCATGAATCAATCAATCAATCTATCTATCTATATCATCTCTCTCTCTCTCTCTGCCAATTCATCATCATTGCAATCGATCAATCAGAATAGAGTTAGAAGGGACCTTGGAGGTTTTCTAGTCCAGCCCCCTGCTTAAGCAGGAGACCCTGCCTATACCATTTTAGACAAGTGGCTTCCCAGTCTATTCTTAACCCCCGCCCCCCAGTGATGGAGCAGCCACAACTTCTGGTGGCAAGTCGTTCCCCCGATTTCATTGTTCCCGCTGTGTCAAGAAACTTCTCCTTAACAGTATTTTCCTTCGGCCCAAAGAATTTATAAAATTAGAAACGCAGACACAAGAGGAATCCCCAATTTTTTCATGTTTGGTTTGGGTCTTTCCAGGAGTGCGTCTTTGTTGGGGATGAAAGTGGGGAGGGGAATTCTTTGCTCTTGAAAGAAATATTTCTGTGTGCCCGTCTAACATGGCTATGCAAAACCAGGAGAATCAAAGCCCCTTTAAGTATATTTTCTAATCTCTTTAAAGAGAAACAGGCTGGCTCGTCCCGCCCTGAGGACACAGTCGGACTGGGCTCGGTTTTTTTTTTTCCCCCTTTCGGGGGTCACCCCTGGCCACTCCATCTCCTCCACTATCACATTTCGCTTTGTCTTCTACCCTGAAGAGTGGTCGGGCCGCTTGTGGAGATGAAAACCCGGAATTCGGAGGCGTTGGCGGCGTTGGTGAGGAAGTTTTTGGGCCCGAGCTGAAGGCTGAGTCTCAACGGGCTGTGAACGACGACCTGGGAAAGGCAGATGAGAGAAGGCTGTGAAGAAATGTTAATAATAATAATAATAATAATAAACTTGTTCTCCAGAAGCTGTTTCCGAACTCGGAAACAAAATGAGATCGTGTTTAAATGAGGGGTTTATTTATACACGTCGCAAACACACAGACGACACTTCTACCTCTCGGTACGTTTTGACGATTCCTGGGATTTCGTGGAAGACGGTGGCTTTTCCCGGGTGCTTCGCGAACGTCGCTCCACTCACTACGTCCATCTCGAGCACGTCGCTGGGGCTGATCTGCCAGGTGCCAGGCTCTCCTAAAAAAGAGAAGAGAAGGCTTTCTTTCTTTCTTTCTTTCTTTCCTTCTTTCTTTCTTTCTTTTTCTCCTCCCTTTCTTCCGATCCATTTATTTATCTACTCATCTTCCTTCCTTCCTTCTTTCCCTTTGATCCATCTATTTATCTACTCTCCTTCCTTCCTTCCTTCCTTCTTTCCCTTCGATCCATCTATTTATTTACTTTCCTGCCTTCCTTCCTGAGCTAGCACAGTATTTTAATAGCCGGATGCCCTTCCTGTTGCCAGAGCGGAGTTTTGTTCAGCAGATATATTCTCAACGTGCCCAGAGAGAGAAATATCAACCTCTACCTAGGATCGAACTAACAGCCTCCTGATGGTGAGGCCAGAGCTCCACCTCTAGGCCACCGCACCACTCCAAGGACTGCCTCTGTAGTGTAACTGGGAGTCCTTGGAAGGTGAGAAGAATCCTCGCGGACGTCCACTTCTCTCCCCCATAAAAGGCAACACAACCCCCCCCTCTGGAGAGACCCCCCCCCAGCTGTTTCACTGACCTTCCTGGTTAACCAGGGGTGTGCTGAAGCAGACCACATCTCCCACGGCCAGGGGGGCGGAGAGATGGGGCCCGATGGCGTGTTCCACGGGGACAGAAATGTAGTCAGCCATGCCCGGGTGTCTCTCATCCCAAACTCCCACCAGGGTCACGCCTCGGTTCACGGCTTGAGCCGTGTAGGTGTAATTCTGGTTGCTGGGCCGGATCAGCAAGAGGTCATCCCTAAAAATGAAGCAGGTGGTGAGACATGAACCACGGGTAGGTAATCCTCGGCTTACGGCCCGCAAGGGAGCCCAACATTTCCGTGACATACCTTGAGTGAATTTTGACCCGTCTTACAAACTTTCTTTCCCCAGTGGTGCAGTGAAACTCTGCCGTTGTTTAAGTCAGTCACACAGTTGTTAAGTGAATCTGCCTTCCCCATTGTCAGAAAGAGGATCGGGATGCTGCGACCGTCATAAATACGAACCAGTCACCCAGCGTCCGAATTTTGCTCATGTGACCATGGGGATGGAGCAGCGGTCGTAAGTGTGAAAAACGGTTCTAAGCCAATTTTTTTTGGGGTGCCGTTTAACTTCAGTCACTAAACCAACCGTCGCAAATCGACTCGACATCCTTCCCCAGCTGCTCTCCAGAGGTGTCCATAAAGCATCCCCTTGAACCCACCTCTCCCACGGTGGGGACGGGGGGACAGACGCATACCTGTTCAAGGCCAGGTGCAGCTGGTTGTTCTGTGCGTGAAACCTGACCCCAGCGCTGTCGAAGAACCGAACGGTGAGAGTCAGAGCCATGCCCAAGGGAAACGCCAGCAGAGGTGCCCGGGTGGCCGTGTAGAGTTTTGGGGTGCTGCTGAACTGCAGGTAAGAGACTGGGGCCACCTGGGTAGAAAATGGGGTATATTCTCAACTCCAAGTGGGATTGGAGAGGTTCCCCCGTGGGACGAGGCAGGCCTCTTCCATAGGCACCCAACCTCCACCCCTTACCCGCACTCCTGTGATGACCGTCTGGTTGACGCCGAAGAGCTCCAGAGAGGTCACCTCCAGGACCGCCGTCCCCGTGACGGCTCCGGCCTTCAAGAGGCCGTGCCCGTCCTCTTCGATGACCGAGGAATTCGGGAAGCACTGCAGGATCTGGGTGCTGACGAAGGCGGCCCCGTCCCTAAAGACAGGAAGGGAGAGAGAAGTAACCGTAACGGAGTTGGAAGGGACCTTGGAGGTCATCTAGTCCAACCCCCTGCTCACTCTATACTAGGGTACACAGCTCCCGTTTGGGTAAGGAAGGGAGGAAGTTGTGGGGGCTCCAGCGCTGGAGTTTTTCAACACGAGGTTGGACAACCGTTTGGCTGGAATAATATAAGGCAGGGTGTCAGGGTAATGATGATTTAAAGCTGTAAGGCTGTGGACCAGGATGAGTCAGCAGGGTTACTGCCACTTTAAGAAACTGTCTATATAAGGGAGGCCATGAGAGGGTATCTCTCTCTCTCTCTTTCTTTTCTCGTGTATCACTCTCCTCGTGGTGTTCCATCTGCATTGTAGTTCTCCGTGTAGAGGTGAAGATTGATTGCTTGCCTGGTATGTGCCTACCACGTGGATGTCTGTATATAGAAGTCTCGTATATAAACCACTGTTTGTAAAGACAAAACCTGTGTGTCCTGTTTATTGCTCCTGGGTGGTATCAAAATAATAGTCACTCTGTAAACACTCTGACACAGGGGCTCTCCAACGGTCTGAGAACCGTCCCTGGTACCTGTTTGTAAGTAACTTGAGCTGCGAATTCATGGACATCAGGATCTGCTCCAAGGGACACTCCGGAGAGAAGAGCTGAAGTTTGTCGAAGACCTGTAAGGGGGGAGATAGAGATAGAGATAGAGAGAGAAAGAGAGAAAGAGAGAAAGAGAAAGAGAGAGAGAGAGAGAGAGAGAGAGAGAGAGAGAGAGAGAGAGAGAGAGAGAGAGATAGATAGATAGATAGATAGATAGATAGATAGATAGATAAAGGAACTTCCACTCTGGAGGGGACCGTGCCTCCAATTTCAACATTCAAGGCTGCAGGTTTTCAAGAAAAGGTTTCCTCGGGATGGTATCAGGACTCCTGCCATGGGCAGAGGGTTGGACTAGATGACTTCCAAGGTCCCTTCCAGCCCTGGGATTCCTTGAGGAACAGCCAAGGCTGAGGAAGGAAGACCAAGCTGCAGCCTAGGGTGGGGGGCAGAGGTTGGAGTAGATGACCTTGCAAGGTCCCTTCCAGCTGTAGGATCCTGTTGTGGCCCACCAGCTTCCAGTGGAGCTGGCGGCAGACTCGGGCAATGAAGAGGTTGGGGAGGAACTTGGGCCAGTTCTGGAATCTGGGAAAGGCTCTGATGGATGCTCTGCGTGGGACACAGAGATAGAGCCGCGACCGTCCGACATTTCCCAGCCACCGGAGAGGCAGCTGCCTTAGGAGGCTGAGATGAGCGAGGAGGTGGAAGAACAGCTGGGGCCGGTTCCAGATGCACGTATGCGCAGAGCAGTTAGGAGAGGGGAGCGACGGAGGACAAGGAGTCGACTGGGGAAGCAAAGCACACGTGGGCGCTGAATGGCCCCTCCCTGGCTGGGGAATAAATCGAAGGAAAGGGGAGTGGCGGTCGTAGGAGACAACCGTTCGTATTTCTGAAGATTTTGGCTCATTGCGTTTTGTGCCACAAAGACTGCCTTGCCAGAACTCAATTTGAAATCTTTTGGCTGGGAGCTTGCAATTATCGCAAGGAACTGATAAGGTCTGTTGCTGCAGTTAAGTCCTTGAAGGACTCTTGCCTGGACTTTTCGGTAGGTGAGTGCCATTAATTCACAAGAGGTAAATAAAGTGGGTTTTTTTCGTGACCAGGAGTCTTGTTTCTTGCTTCTGCTAAGGGCTGGGTCAGAACAGTTCCTTCGGGAACAGCCAAAGCTGAGGAAGGCAGACCAAGCTCAAGTGAAGAAATGCCGGTCAGCCGTTCTCACCATTCCTTACCAGGATCTGCACCTCATCCAAGAGTTCGGTGACGTTTCCTTCGAACTGTCCGGCTTTGGCGTCCGAAGTCTGCACCGCCACCCTGATGCTGGTCCTGCCTGCGGCTCTGGTCTGGACCACCATGGCAAAATTGCTCTCCGGAGGAAGGGCCAAGGAAATCTGGTGGGAAAAGTCCCTCGAGGGTGAGGAGGTGGGTGGTAGATTGCAGGGGGTAGTCCTCGACTTACGACCGCAATTCCTGTTGCTACGGGTGACATTTCTTGAGACAGGGATTTTGCCCCGTCTTACAACAGCGGTTAAGTGATTCGCATCCCCCCGGGGACGCTACAACTGTCGTATGTACGACTCCGTGGCCAAGCGTCTCAATTTGGATCGCGTGACTGCAAGGTATGCTGCAACGGTCACAAGTGTGAAAAACAGTCATGTCTCACACTTTTTTCATTGCCGTTGTAACGTGGGAACGGTCACTAAACGATAACGTTATGTCAGGGATTGACAGTGTCGTTGTGCGTGGAATAAATCTATTTAAATTTCAATAAATATCAATATATTTATATTCTGAACCCCAGAATTCCCCAGCTAGCTGAAGTCCGCTCATCTTAAAGATGCCCAGATTGAGAAACACTGCACGAGAGGGGGTTTTTTTGGGGGGTAGGTGGGGGGTTAACTAAGGTCAGAGAGTTTGAAAGGAGGGGAGGGGGTCTTTCCCACCTCCGAGTGTCTGGGAAGAAGATCCAGGATGTCTCGTTTGCTCACTGCCCAGTGGAAGGTGAGGGGGGGACGAGAGTTCCCGAAGGAGAAGGGAGTCAGGGTGCTGGTCAGCCCTACAACGTACACAGGCATCTGGAGAGAAGAGAGAACAGAATAACCGAGTCGAGAGGGACCTTGGAGGTCTTCTAGTCCAACCAACCCAAAGTGGGGGGGGGGGGGGAAGAGGAGACATCCTCCATTAGTGACCCGCAGATTTTCACAGACGGGGCCTGAGGCTTGCTGGACCCACCTGGGTGCCGGTGACGAGTCGAGTGGCCGGGGTGTGGATTCGAATCATCCGCAGCTCAACCACTTCCAGCTCGACCTGATCCTGGGGGGGAGGAAGATGGTTTTGAGTCCCTTCCTCTAAAGACGACTGGCGTAGGTCAGTCCCTCCTCCAGACTCCGTCCATAGCTAGTCCTCGATTTACGACCGCAGGGGGCAGCCCCTGAGATATTGGAAGACTGCTATCATGTCTCCCCGAGTCCGTCTTTTCATCAAACTAGACATACCCGGGTCCTGCAACAGTTCATCGAATGTTTTAGCCTCCAGTCCCCTAATCCTCTTTGTTGCTCTTCTCTGCACTCTTTCTAGAGTCTCCACATCTTTTTTACATCGTGGCGACCAAAACTGAATGCAAATATTCCAATGGCCGGAAGGGAGAGGCACGGAAGGGATAAAATCAAGGGGTCCCAGGTGAAGGAAGTGTCAACACTTCAAGCTGCATTTACTCTAGTGTTGACATAAGAAGAAGAAGCGGAGGCATCTGGAAAGGGACGTTTGACTTTTCACCTACTTATTTTCCCTGGAGATAATATCCCCTAGGAGATGGGATGGGAGGGGGGAAATTCCTTTGAGCAGGAGCAGTAGATTAGGGGTAGAATGACTTGGAAGATGGCCAATGAGTGCAGGGGAGTGGGGAACGGAAAGGGAGGGTTTTGGGTCTGGAAGTCAGTGTTGGCTGCAATGGAGTCGGATTCAGAATGTCGTGCTTAATAAATGGGAGTTTTCTTCAAAGACTTTGTTTGAAATGCAATTTATTTGAGACGACCTCGAAACCTGACAGGAAGCATTTACTGGAAACGTACCTGGGAGAAGACAATGACTTTTCCCGTGTCTTCGTTGACAGCCCGAATGGTGCCCAGGATAAAGGCGGTGCCCACGGCCTTGGCGGTGATTTGTCCCAGCCCGTTCACCTCGGCCACGGTTCGGTTGCTGATCGAAAAGTGGATCAGGGATTGAGGCTGGGGTCCCCCTTCCGACATCACCTGTGGTTGGAGGCAACACATATTGGGGGTCAGGAAGACCGTTGCACAGAGAGTCTGCTTTAAACCCCCCCCCCAAAACTCAACCCTATTCTCCACTCCAGTGAGCTGACTTCATCTGGGGGTGACAACACACCTTCGAAGAGAGGCCGCGACCCATAAACCGGCATTGTCTGCTTGAGATCCTGGACTTACCTGCACCATGTTGTGGGGGATGAGGGTCGTTTTTTCGGGGAACAGCCTGAAAGGAGGGAAGATCTGGCAAAACACACAACAGCATCAAGTTAGTCTTGGGAGAGGGAAAGAAATAAAAAGATAAATGTTGGGTGTTTGTAGCTTTTAACTTAAGGGCCAAATTTATATATTCATTTTAAATTGTTTTTAAATTTTGTGAGTATATGTTTGTTTTAATATGGCTGTACACCGCCCTGAGTCCTTCGGGAGAAGGGCGGTATAGAAGTTTAAACAATAATAAAATAAAATAAATAAATAAATAAGCATGTGGCAACATCTGACTTTTACCCAACGGACCAAGGAACAAGCTACAATAATTTGTGGTTCTCCATTAAAAAAACAACAACAAATCTTTTAATTTTACAACCCTCTTCACTGAGGAAGATTTTGACCTGCAAACCTTTTTTTAATTTGTAAGTCTTTAAATGTATAAAGGTTTTCACTTGCAAATCTTTTTTGATTCGCAAATCTTTAAATTGATAAAAAAAAATTTAACTGGCAAAGCTTTTAAATTCATAAAGATTTTCACTTGCTTTAATTTGCAGATCTTTAAATTTATAACGATTTTCATCTGCTTTAATTTGCAAATCTTTTAAGTTTATAAAAACTATAAAAATTAGATTAAATAAAATAAATAAAATAAAATAACGATCTTCATTTGCAAATCTTCTAATTTGACACATCTTTTAATTTACAAAGCTTTTAATGGCTCAATCTCCAGGGAAGACGAGCGGTTCAAAACTGAAAAATCAATCAATCAATTGAAAGTCTGTTACTGATTTTGTAGAAGCTGGCAAAATCTCTTCCAAGCGGTTTCTAACAGGGCTTAACTTTGAGGGTTAGGCTTGCGTGTCGCTACCTCCACTTTCCGTGGTGGGGACATGAATTTGACTCCCATTTTGTCCCAAGCTGTGGCCACTAATGTTGTCTGGCCAACTGCCATGGCTCGGAGCATGTAGACTTCAGAATAATCGCCGAGTTCCTCCATTGGCCTGCGAGAACCAGAGGTGAAAGACTTACATAACAAAGAGAATTGGGAGGGACCTTGGAGGTCTTCTAGTCCAACCCTCCTCTGCTCAAGCGGGAGACTTTATACCAGGGGTGTCAAACTGGATTCTTCGAGGGCCAGATCAGCATTGTAATTCTCCTCTGCGGACTGGCAGGGGGTGGGTGGGTGGGGTGGCAGGGGCAGTTGAAAATCTCCAGTGATGGAGCACCCACAATTTCTGGAGGCAACCCATTCCCCTGATTAACCTTTTCTCAGCCGCAAGCAATGCCCCGGTCTGGAGGGATTTTTCCCCCTTGTCCCCGGGGCCAGCTGCAGATGAGGGAGACCAGGCAGAAAAGTTCTGCAAGAGAGGAAGACTTACGTCAGGCTCACAATCGGAGAGGCAGCTTTCAGCTGGACGTGCATGTAGGCGAAATATTTGGTGCGGAAAGCCGAACGGTGAGACCCCAAAACTCGCACCGAGACCAAGACGGATTTGCCGATCTCAACCTGGGGGGAAGCAACAAAATGTTTCATTCTTTGCTGTTTACTGTTAAGACAGTCCTTAAGTTACGACCATCCACGGAGCCCTTCCCTTACGGTCATAATGAACGGGTTCGATGTTACAATGTTTTTTTTGTTGTTGTTGTGGGAGTCGCTCCGGTCCACTTAGTGACCGTTCGAAGTTACGATGGCACTGGAAAGAGCGACCAAGGAATGTTTTTCACACTTAATGACCGTGGCAGCATCCCCGCAAATCACGTGATTTACATTCGGATGCTTGGCAACTAGCTCGTATTTATGATGATCACAGTCTTCAGGGGTCCTTTTGCGACCTTCTGACGATCCAAGTTCAAGGGGGGGGGAAGCTAGATTCGCTTAACAACCGTGTGACTAATTCTAACAACAGCGGGGATTCACGAAAAAGTCGTAAAATGGGACAAAATCCGCTGAAATATTTTTTTTTCCACTTAACTACATAAATGTTAGGCTTAGCTGTGGTCGTAAGTTGAGGGCTACCTGTAAACAGAAGGTAGTGGATATAAAACACGAAGGGATCCGTCAGAAGTCGAGGACTACATGCCAAAGGTCAGCGTAATTAAGAAGGATCTGACCCCAGTGGGGGTCATTGGGGAGACAAGCTTAGATTTTCTTTAGGGAGGAAAGGACTTTAGGTAGAACGAATCGTGGTTAAAGGATGGTCAGACATGGTTATCCGACGTCCTTCTCACCTTGTCAATCAGATCCACCTCCAATTCGTACATGTTTGATACTCGCAGGTAAGCCGTAGCCGGTCCTAAGAATGTGAGGCAGAGATCGTAGACCTCCAGGGCCAAAGAACCAGGCAGGACAGGAATCACCTGGAAAAATCCACAATAAACCCAAACTGGGAAGGTAAAGTCAGAGCTGTATGTTCGTAGTTGTGTTTTAATCCAGTTGTAATCCTGTGGAAAATCTAATAGAAGAACATTGTCTGAACTTCCACTGTGTCCTACAGAACAACATCTGAAGTTTCAACGTGTGCTACAGAACATCTGAAGTTTCAATGTATCCTACACAACATGGTCTGAACTTCCCACATGTCCTACAGAACATCTGAACTTCCAACGTGTCCTACAGAATATCTGAACTTCCAATGTGTCCTACAGAATATCTGAACTTCCAACATGTGTTACAGAACATCTGAATTTCCAACATGTGTTACAGAACATCTGAACTTCCAACGTGTGTTACAGAACATCTGAACTTCCAACATGTCCTACAGAACATCTGAACTTCCAACATGTGTTACAGAACATCTGAACTTCCAATGTGTCCTACAGAACATCTGAACTTCCAATGTGTCCTACAGAACATCTGAACTTCCAACATATGTTACAGAACATCTGAACTTCCAACGTGTCCTACAGAACATCTGAACTTCCAACGTGTCCTACAGAACATCTGAACTTCCAATGTGTCCTACAGAACATCTGAACTTCCAATGTGTCCTACAGAACATCTGAACTTCCAATGTGTCCTACAGAACATCTGAACTTCCAACATGTGTTACAGAACATCTGAACTTCCAATGTGTGTTACAGAACATCTTTTGAACTTGTAACAACCAACTGAAGTGACAACTGCCTAAGCTTCCTGAGATTCAAGATGGTTGTGAGGGTCGTATGAAATTAAGGAGACAGGGCTATCTAACATGCCGGTCCCTCTCTTCCCCACAGAAGGATCTCCAAGACCACACGCCACCCGGCACTCACTTGGATGGCGCTCTCTGTTTCCAGGTAGGTGATGTTTGCCATGTCCTGTGTGCTGCTGTTGATGAGGAAGTACCCGGAGCCTTCCACCAGGGCAAAGACCTCCTAGGGGGACACAAGCACCAGAAATGTTGTAAAGGCTTCTGAAACTCAAACAAAGCGTCCCAGAGGCTGACTGAAGCCATCCTCGGTCCTACCTTGACATCGGGATGGTTGTACATGGTGACGTTATCGGGGACCACCGTCACATCCTCAACCAACAAGAGTTCCACAGCTGCAGAAGCGGGAGAGTTAGAGACCTCCTAAATGCACAACAAAATCAACAGCGAGTGTCTAGGCAGGAGGTTCTGCCCATACGGAGGCTGCTTGTTCCTTCTACACCAACAAGGTTGATTCTTTTGATTTTAAATCTCTGGGACCCCATCAGTTCCCTCAACATCTCCTTTCCTTCAAAAGGAATGCGTCTTCAGGAGGTTCGGTTTGGATGGCGACCATCCACTGAGAAGTTATGGAAGCTAGGGTTGAAATGGACCCTGTTGGTGGAAAGGATTCAAACTGAGGAGCTCATTTGGAGAGGGAGAACCCACTGTTGTGGCCCGCTGGTGGCCAGTGAAGTCAGACAGTGAGGAGGTTGGGGAGGAACTTGGGGGTTCCTCTCAAGTCCTGGGGGCTGGAGAAAGCTCGGACGAGGGCTCTGCGTCGGAGGCAGAGAGGGAGATAGACAGCAGTGAGGCAGAGGAACAGCTGGAGCCCATTCCCAGTGTGAGCTGCCAGAAGACAAGAACAACTAAGAAAGCAGGGTCGACTCGGGAGTAAAGCTACACCTTGGAGATGATTGGCCCCTCCCATAGGAAACCAAAGAGGAGCGAACGGGGAGGGGGCTTTTGCAGGAAACAATTCATTCGTTCGGTCGTTTCAAGAGTGGAAAGTTCTGTACGAGACTCTGTGCCAAGTTTTGCCTTACTCTGCGTTTGGGAAACAAGTTATGTGGCAGCTTGCCAAGCGAGATAAGGTCTGTGTTGATAAATATTTCCTTTGAAAAAATGTTTGGACAGGCCTTGTGTAAATAAAAGAGGTTTTGCTGGGACCAATTCCTGCTTCCTGCTTTTTAAGAGAGCCTAGGTCACAACACATATCAACCTTCTGCCCCTTATTTTCCATCTTGCCTTCTGGGATGATTAACACACAACAGGTCCTGATCTTCTTCCGTGTAAATCCTCTTTAGATATTTCAGAGAGGTCGATCGCATCCCGGTTGGGTCTTCCCTTCTCCAAACTTAAAAATGCCCCCCCCCCCCAATCTTGTACCCAAACTTCCCCTCGTACTCACTTTCGGGCTGCCTCTCTCGGAATATTTCACAAAGCTGACCGCAATCAGGACTGTCCCTTTGATCTGATGGACCTCTAACAGCTGGTGTCCTGAGAGGGGGGAAAAAAAAAAAGAGACCTTCAGAAGAAACCTTGGCGAATGCTATCTGGAGAAGACACGGGTCCTCTTAGAGAAAATGGCTGAGGGAAAAATTTTTATTTTTAAACTGGAAGAGAGAATGGTGAGACGCACCGTGGAGTCTCGTCTGTCCGGTCCCATCATCCTTCTCCACCATCTGCATGGATCTTGGGTGAGTGAAGCGAGCCAGGCTTTCATTGGCCGAGGTCCACTCCAGGATCAGGGAAGAAAAGTTGTCAAATTTCCTCCGGTGTTGGTCAAACAAAGCTAGCTCCAGAATGGTGTTCCTCAGACTGGACACGGGGACCTGAAAGCATAAAAAAAAAAACAAAAAAAAACCCAACCCAATTTCATTTTAGAGGCACATGGAGAAGGGTATGAGTTCAGCTGCCTGCAATTACTGCGAGTTCAATTCCAACCAGGCTCAAGGTTGACTCAGCCTTCCATCCTTTCTAAGGTGGGTAAAATGAGTTCCCGGTTTGTGGGGGCAATAAGCTGACTTTGTATAAAAATATACAAAAGTATGAAGGCTATTGCTTAACGCATTGTAAGCCGCCCTGAGTCTCCGGAGAAGGGCGGCACATAAAAATAAATGAAAATTAAAAAATTAAAAAATAAAAATGAGTTGTGGGGTCCTTTTGGTGCTCTCTGCTTACCAAACCAGCTAATTGTTAATTGTTAATTTTGCAAAGGAAAGGAAAGGCATCTTGGAATACCTTAACTAGAGGATTGCAAGGAAAAGTTTCAGAACTGATTCATCAAGATGGATAACCAATTTTTTATTTTAAACCCAATTCCATCAACTGACAAGTTGCTATGAATGAACGCAAACTTTGGTCAGCGATATTTAGCCAGGCCGAGGTCGGCATTTCAGACTGATGGATCAGGGTATTTTGATTTTTGGCGGGGCTAAAGAATTCAGCCAGCGACGTTCCACGCAGCCACTTCAATCGACCTCCGAGCCAAATCGCTAATGTTTCACTACATTAAGTTGAAGAAAACTTCAGG
Organism: Pantherophis vulpinus; assembly: GCA_037215915.1. Classification (NCBI taxonomy): domain Eukaryota; kingdom Metazoa; phylum Chordata; class Lepidosauria; order Squamata; family Colubridae; genus Pantherophis; species Pantherophis vulpinus. Next base: position 25,598,991 of record JAXLNS010000009.1, on the reverse strand, counting down.
AGGTTAGCAGCTCTTCCTTCAAAGGCCCAGTTCTTTTTTCCCCCCAGACGAGAGGCCGCCTCCAAGCATCATCTCCCACCCACACGTACCAACTGCTTGTGATGTTGAGGCAAGGGACACGGCGGTGCGCCGGTGGCCAGCTTGTACACGGGCGTGACGGCCATGCTGGCTGGATGGGCACATAGGAAGTTGACTTGCACCGTCTCCACGGCGGGGCTGGGATTCAGAACTCCGGGGTGATTGCCCACTTGGAAGGTGAAGACCTTTGGGGAAGAAAGCAAAGATGGGGGGGGGGGGGTCGATGGCCTGAAGCTTTGCCACTGGTTGAGGGGATAGCCAGATTAAGGTGGCGGCCGGTGGATTGCAGGGCACAGAGAGTTACACGCAGCCGAAAGGAGAAGAGATCAGAAGCAGCTCTCGAAGCGTTCTAGCGCTACACACCGTCTACGTTGCGGGTTTCTCAACCCAGGAAACATGAAGATGGAATCACAACAGCGTCGGAAGGGACCTTGGAGGTCTTCTAGTCCAACCCCTATGCTTTTTCAGACAAGTGGCTGGTCCAGTCCCTTCTTAAAAACCTGCACCCACAACTTCTGGAGGCAAGTTGTTCCACTGGTTAATTGTCCTCACTTTTAATACATTTCTCCTTAATTCCAGGTTGCTTCTCTCCTTGGTTAGTTTCCATCTGTTGCTTCTTGTCCTGCCTTCAGGGGCTTTGGAGAATAGCTTGACCCTCCCCTCTTCTCCTCAAATACTGCTATCGTGTCACCCCCTGGCCATACCCAATTCCTGCAACCGTTCTTTGTATGTTCAAGTCCCAGAATTTCCCAACCGTCCATGGTGATCGGTCAAGGAGGACTGAATGGAGCCCAAGAGCCAGGATTTGAATAGGGCTTCTGGGAACTGGGGTCCAATCTTTCTGCAGGGCGGGCTGTGGGATTCTGGGAGTCCACATACCTTAAAGCCTGCCAGCTGGAAAATTCTGGGAGTTGGAAGTCCACCCATCTCCCAAGCTTCCCACTTTGAGAAAGGCTGCTCGAAAACCTTGGCTATCAAGTCCTTCACAGGGACGCGGTGGCTCAGTGGCTAAGACCACTGTAGATCGAAAAGGTCGGCAGTTCAGCGGTTCGAATCCCAAGTGCTGCGTAACGGGGTGAGCTCCCGTCACTGCCAACCTAGCAGTTCGAAAGCAGGTAAAAAAAAAATGCCAGCAGAAAAATAGGGACCACCTTTGGTGGGAAGGGAACAGCGTTTTCCGTGCGCCTTTGGCGTTGAGTCATGCCGGCCACATGACCACGGAGACGTCTTCGGACAGCGCTGGCTCTTCGGCTTTGAAACGGAGATGAGCAGCGCCCCCTAGAGTCAGGAACGACTAGCACGTATTTGCGAGGGGAACCTTTACCTTTACCTTATCAAGTCCATCTTCGGGTAGAAATCATCCACCCCCTTCCTTTTTACCTGCTCCCCCAATTCCAGGCAGGTGACTCGGTAAATGTACTGGTTCTGCTTCCTCCGAGCTGGCAGCCGAACTTCCGCCACCTGGAATTTCTTCTTATCGTCCATTTTCAGCTCCAGGAAGAAACGGGACGGCTCTAACACCCAGGGCCCTGGTCCCCCCTCAAAGACCATCTCCTTCATGGAATGCCAGGTGATCAGGGCCAACTGCACGGGGTTCACAGCCTGGAGAAAAACGGGGAAAGAAATGGCGGGAAGATGAGGACCCGGTTTGTGGGGGCAATAAGCTGACTTTGTATAAAATATACAAAAGTATGAAGGCTATTGCTTAACGCATTGTAAGCCGCCCTGAGTCTCCGGAGAAGGGCAGCATATAAAAATAAATAAAAATAAAAATAAAATAAAATAAATAAGATGTTTGGGTGGGGGGGACTTGGATGGACTTTCCAGTTTAGAACTGTTAGGTCAACCCCCAAGGCTGAAAAGGGCCGAGGAATGGTTAGGAAAAAGAAGGAGCAGGGTTAAACCAGGAAGCCCTGGAAGGGAGATAGCTGGATGATGTGGCTAGGCTAGGAACTGGGAGACCGTGAGTTCTAGTCTTGCTTTAAACAGGAAGCCAGCTGGGTGACCCAGCCAATCTCTCTTGGCCCTAGAAAGCAGGCAATGGCAAACTGAAAAACCTCGCCACGGAAACTGCAGGTGCTTGTCCAGGAGTCCAAAACTATCTCCCCCCTCCCAAAAAATATCTTAAAAACGTGGCAAAACAAAGACTTTGTTTCCAGAATTATTGATGGGTTTTTTTCAAATTGGGGAGGGGAGTCAGTTTTCTGCAGCCAAAACCGACGTCCTTGATGGCTCGCCATCTTGATTGATTAATCAAGGACCACAAAAATGAGGAAATGGGGGGAAAACACACCCCGACGCACAGACAAGAGCTTCCCGCCTTCAACCCAAGGCCAGGCCGAGGTTCCCTCCTCACCTTGAGGGGTTCGTAAGCTGCGAAAGTGGCGCTGGTTTCGAAATACTCCTCAAAGACGGTGACGCTGGCCGTCACTAGGGTGTGCCCCAGGGACTTCGCCGTGAGCTGGATGGTGGAGCAGAAGGTGGCGCCGAATTTCTGCTTCCCTGCAAAGCCAGATCGTGGCTGGTTCAGGTTCGAGCTTCGATGGGGGAGGCCGAGGACTACGAGGACCATAATCCAACTCTTCCCAATCGCCTATAGTGGCCCTTAGCTATCGATCCCTCAGGCTAGAAAGTGGGAGACCGTGAATTCTAGTCCCGCCTTAGGCATGAAAGCCAGCTGGGTGACTTTGGGCCAATCACCAGGAGACGGTGAGTTCTAGTTTCGCCTCAGCTGGGTGACTTTAAGCCATTTCCTCCCTCTCAACCCAACCCCCCCCCTCACAGGATTGTTGTTCTAATAGGGGAAAAAACCAGAAGGGAGGAAGAAGGAGTTATTAGGCATGTTCGCCAGCTTGAGTTATCTGTTTAAAAAAAAATAATAAAAAGTGGGATCAAAGTAAACAACAAATAAACAGCTCTGTTGTTATGTTTTTTTTTTCCCAGCAATTCTTTTGCACGAAATCCTGCGCAATATTTCCTGGAAGAGTTTGATGGGAGGGAGGTGGCAGCATCGAAGAGAGACAGGTGCCTCCGTCCGAAGAACTGCCCGCAGGCCAAATTCTGGCCTAACCTGCCCCCCCCCGAAGGCGGTCACGATTGAACCAGGAAAGCTGGTCTAATGTAAGTCTGGAGTTATTTACCTTCTTCGCTCAAGGCGAACACTCCTTGCTTGTCCATGCTGACATCCAAGGCCAGAAGAGAGCAGTCGGTGAAAGGCGTCCCCGCCTTCTTCTCAATGTGGTACATGGCGAGTTGCACCTCCAAGGTCTGGCCGATCTCGGCGTCGGCGTGGAAGGGCAGGAGCTCCATCTTGGACAGCTTCAGCACATACACCTGGGTGGGTCCAGACCAGAGGTGAAATTCAAATGTTTTTACTACCGGTTCTGTGGGCGTGGTGTGGCTTGGTGGGCGTGGCTCGGTGGGTGTAAAAAATCGGGGTCATATCATCGGGGTGGGTGGGCAGGGGGCACAACATTTGATGACACCTCATTGTCGTGCATGTATCCTAATGTTCAACCAAAATGTTGGAGATGTGACTGTTTGGATGCTACATATTATCATATATGGTGGACTTGCAAGAAAGTGAAGGCTTTCTGGATAAAAATTTGGTGGGTTATGCAAAATGTTCTCAAGAAAAAAATCCAATTTTCTCCTCAATTGTTTTTATTGGGCATAGTTAAGGGTTTTTTCAATGGGTGAAACAAAATTGATATTGTATATGGTGACAGCAGCTAGGTTACTGATTGGTCAATATTGGAAAAGGGATGTTTTGCCTACTATTGAAGAATGGACTTTGAAGGTGGCCAGTTTTGCAGAAATGGCGAAGATATCAGCATATTTAAAAGACCGGACTCAAGAGACTTATGTATGGGAGTGGAAGAAATGGATAGATTATGTGCAGAATAAATACCAAACTAGGAAGTACCAGATAGCTTTTAGTTGAATGTTGTGTAGAAATGTATAGTATATAGGGGGTAGAATAGTTTAATGTTATGTAGAAATGTATAGTACACAGGGGGGAGAATAGAAGGGCGGTAAAGTATGATATGATATAAAAAGATTTGGATTTGGATTTCACCTTGGGGAAGTCATGGGAGGAGGGGAAGGTTAGGGAGGGTTAGGGAGGGAAAGGGGGGGGAAATGGGAAAATTTGTATTTGTAAAACTTTTTATATATATATATATATATATATATATATATATTTGATGACACCTTGAAGTGCTTTACGGGCCGTTAAGGACCCTTTTCCAACGCCGTCGTAAGTCGAGAACTCTCTGTACTGTTTTGGATTTAAGAATAAACTTTGTGCCTTTGGTGAGGGATTTTTTTTTCCCACCGAGCCCAAATTTTGTTTGGGCTTATCCAGTTCTGAGACGTCTCCCCTAATCCTGCTTGATTAGGCCTACATCTAAGTTACTGGGGTGCATCGCTTAGTGGTGACCTTTCCCGGCATCCTTGCCCAGGGGAAACAAGTTTGGCTCGCTTGCCTGGATTTCTCCGAAGTGGAAGGGATTTTGAACGTCTCTGGCCTGCACCGCGCTTTGCCCCTCGGTGAGTCCCGCGGCCACGACGCCTTTGATGGTGACGGTGGCCACTGACTGGTTGGAGGAGGTCCAGGTGAAGTTGCCGCTGCCCCCCTCCACCTGCAGAAAGGCGGGTGAGGCTTTAGAGAGGAAATAAGGGATCCCCCCTCCACCCCCCCCAAAATGGGAGTCAAATGCTGCAGCTGACCTGGACTTTATAGCGGTACGAGAGGTCCAGAGAATGGTAGGGGAAGGCTAAGGAGGAAGGGGTCAGCGTGATGGGAAGGTAGATCTTCATTTCTTGCTCGTGGCTGATGGGGGAGACAAAATAATCTTCCAATCCGCTCTGCAGGCAGAATTTTAAAAACATGGGGTGATTTTTGGGGGGTGGGGGTGGGGGGAGGAGAGCAGCTTAAAGAAAGGCCTCGCATCATTAGAACCGGAGAATAATCTGCATTATTATCTAATTTTGGTAAGGAAACATCAGCAGGAAAACAACAGAGCTCAGAGCCATCTCTCTCTCTCTCTCTCTCTTTCTCTTTCTTTCTTCCTTTTTCTTCCTTCCTTCCTTCCTTCCTCTCTCTCTCTCTCTCTCTCTCTCTCTCTCTCTCTCTCTCCTTCCCTTCCCTTCCTTTCCTTTCTCTTTCTTTCCTTCCTTTTCTTTTTTTTCTTCTCCCCTTCTCCTCCAGAAACCCCATTCCCTTCTAGCACTGAGGCTGTTAGCTATCTGGGTCATGAAATGTCTGCAAGAAAACCACCAAGCTCAGAGAGCATAAAAAGACCCCACAAAATAATCTAAGAATTGGGCAAAATCATTTAAACAGCCCCAAGTTCTTTTTTTTAGTTTACTTGGGTTAAATGTTTTAATTAACTGTGCTAAATACATCAGGGTTGATCCCTTCCAAACCCACCATGCCTGGTTATTATTTTTATTTATTTTTTTGAAAAATCCCAGGTCCACTTGGAGATCAAATGTGCTGAGTTGTCCCTCTTTAAAGTTATTTGAAGGATGACTTTCAAACTCAAGAACCCAAGCGAGGGAAAATCCCTTGGCTGGGGAAGAGCCTTTGGTTCCTACCTGGAGAAGAACAGATAGTAACATGGCTTTAATCACCGTCACGCCTTCCTTCAGGACCTGAACGATGTGATAGGAGCCATTTGCGGAAGACGTGAACTCCTCAAAATATTCCTGGGGAAACTGGTGAGTTATTCGGAGATTCTGGAAAGGCAAAATAATAATAATAATTATAATTGAAAAAGATCTTAGCAGGAAAAGGGAAAATCTAGCAGCAAGCCAGGGTGGAGGAAATGGAAATCTGAATGGCCTTCCTTAGAATGAGTTAGAATAACAGAGTTGGAAAGGACCTTGGAGGTCTTCTAGTCCAACCCCCTGCTTCTCCTGGCAGCTCTGGGAACAGGCTCCAACTGTTCTTCTGCCTCACTGATGTCTGACTCCGAAGGCAGCTGATAACTGTCAGACGGCCCTGGCTCCCTCTCTGCCTCCGACGCAGAGCCCTCATCACAGCCTTCCCCAGGACCGGCCCAGGTTCTTTCCCAACCTCCTCACTGTCCGAATCTGCTGCCAGATCCGCTGGCGGGCCACAACACAGAAGGTCACAAAATTGGCTTGGTCACGACTGACAGCCACGACGGGTAGATTCTATTAATTTGAAGTCTACCTGTACACAAGTTTTCTCTCGACACCTACTCACGTCGGAGGGATAGACCTTGGTGCTCGACTTGTCAAAAACTTCGACTGTGATGGTGTATGTCCTCTTCACTTCTAAGACCCATCGATTCCCTGGCTGGACCGTGAAGCCTGCAAGGATGGTACGAGGAGAAGCTGAAGACAACGCATTTCTATCCGAAAGTCTTCATTCAGGGCAGAGAATCGACAGCTAATTAGGTGCCTTCATTTTAAGATGGGGTGGGGGGCTTCAATTCCCAGAATGAGCAGAATTAGCATACTGGCTGGGGGATTCTGGGAGTTGAAGTCCATCCACCTTAGCAATAGCACTTAAGATTTATATACCGCTTCACAGTGCTTTTACATCCATCTCTAAGCAGTTTACAGAGTCAGCCTCTTGCCCCCCAACAATCTGGGTCCTCATTTTACCGACCTCAGAAGGATGGAAGGCTGAGTCAGCCTTGAGCCTGGTGAGATTCAAACTACCAAATTGCAGGCAGCTGGCAGTCAGTTGAAGTAGTCTGCATTATTGCATTCTAACCACTGTGCGCAATCTCAAAGGATTTTCGCTTGGGTATTCTGGGAGTTGAAGTCCATCCATTGTAAAGCATCCTGGGAGTTGAAGTTTACCCATCTTAAAGCAGGATTGGCTGGGGAATTCTGGGAGTTGGAAGTCCACTTAAAATGGGCAAGGTTGAGAAACACGTTTCTTGATGGAGCCGCTGGAACATCAGGCTGAGTGTCCTTACCTAGAAACCCTGGTTCTACCACATATATGGTGCAGTTCGGAAGGCCTAGCGATCCCCGCATGTGGATGTCTGAATGCGCACATAAGGAACTCAGCTTTTGGGGTTTTTTTTCCCCCAACGGAAAGGGGGTGAAACAGAAGGGCAGAGGAGTTTCACGGCTAAGTTACACGTCTCCAGATCCCCCTGGAAGGGTAGGCTCAATGCAAAGGAAGGGGGATTTGGATGAAGGGACAGACTCAGGAGGAGGGTGGCCATTTGCCCTTCAGCACAGTGGGGAAGGAAGGAAGGAAGGAAGGAAGGAAGGAAGGAAGGAAGGAAGGAAGGAAGGAAGGAAGGAAGAAAAAAGAGAAGGGAGGAAGAAAGGAAAGAAGGAAGAAAGAAAGAAAGGGAGGAAGAGAAGGAAGGAAGAGAGGGAAAAAGAAGGAAAGAAAAAAGGGAAAGAGAAAGAGAAGGAGGGAGAGAGAGAGAAGGAAGGAAGGAAGAAAGGGAGGGAGAGAAGGAAGGAAGAGAGGGAAAAAGAAGGAAAGAAAGAAAGGGAAAGAAAGAAAGAGAAGGAGGGAGGGAGAGAAGGAAGGAAGGAAGGAAGAAAGGGAGGGAGAGAAGGAAGGAAGAGAGGGAAAAAGAAGGAAAGAAAAAAAGGGAAAGAAAGAAAGAGAAGGAGGGAGGGAGAGAGAGAAGGAAGGAAGGAAGGAAGAAAGGGAGGGAGAGAAGGAAGGAAGAGGGGGAAAAAGAAGGAAAGAAAAAAGAGAAAGAAAGAAAGAGAAGGAGGGAGGGAGAGAAGGAAGGAAGGAAGGAAGGGTCAGAGTTCACCAGAATTACCTCCAGCGACTGCTAACAAAGGATACTCTTATGGACAAAAGCCAGATTCACCTGGCCCAGCTGGAGGGCGGTGACGGTGGCTGTACCCGTGTCCAGTTGGGCCACCGGGAGAAAAAGAAACCCGTTTGGCGCCTTCACTTCATCCTGCAGCTCCAGCTCGTAGTGCTCCAGAGGCAGTTCAACCTCTGCAGGGAAAAAAAAGGGGGTTGGGGAACATTCTAGCAACATTTGACGGACGGGCTGTTCCCCCGAAGCCAGTTTTCTTAGACCTCCGACCCATTCCCAGCCTCAAACCAGCCTCCAGCTGCTTCGTCCAGGTGGGATCTGCAAGAGACATTCTTCTCTAGGGCGGTTTTTTTTTTTTCTTCACTTGAGTTGCTTCCAGATCCGTGGGCTTCAACTCCCCAGAATTCCCCACAGCTCTGCTGGCCGAGGAATTGTGGGGGAGTTGGAAGTCCGCAGATTCTTCTTAAGGTTGGAAAAAGCCACTCTATCAAACACTCCTGCTCAGCGTACTCCCCTCAAAAAGCGCTCTGGGTTCCCAGGATGGATTTAACCATGGCTTAACAAGCAAACCGCACCTGGCTAGAAGCCAGAGTTAAGACCACCAGCTTTTGAGAATCTCCTCCAAATCCCCAGGAAAGCAGTCCGCGGATTCCAGATGTTCCTCACTCACCCTGAACAAGCTTCGTTTGTTCACCAAACATGTCGGGGACCCTTCTAAGCAACAGGCAGGGTGTGTGTGTGTGTATGACAACCCCCCCCCCCCCCGTCTGCTTTGCTGCCCCAAAGCAACGACCGAAGGGAATGGGGCGGTCGCAACGGCCTACCTGTGATCTTTCCCTGAACTATTTTGCCAACTCTGTATTTGATATAAGCTCCCATTAGCAGGAAGACATCGTAGGAAGGCATAAGGAAAATATTCTCCAAAACCAAGAGGCGCACCAAAGCCGCAGCAACTTTCTGGGCGACGGGAAGGAGGGAGGAACAAAGCAGAGACTTGAGACGGGGCTTCCCAGCCCCCACCGGTTCGGGGGAAATGGGCAGAGCTGTCGAGGGCACTCTCGGTTTAACCAAGGGGGTCGGTCCCTGGCTGACCCTGCCTTGCCACTGACACCCCCCCACCCCCGGGCCCCTCATCTGTCTTACCCACCTTGTAAACAGGCTCCTGGATTCGGACCTTGATGACGGCCGCCCCGGTTTTGATTCCCGAGACCAAAATCCTGTCGCCCTGTTTCTCCTCCGTTTCCATCTGGACAATGTAGTCGGGTGGGGAGTATTCCGCCTCTGAGTATTTTAAAATCCTGGAGAAGAAAAAAACCCAGGTTTCAGAGGAGACAAAACACACAGCTCCTGCAATCAGTTGAACATTTCTCCATCCGTCTGTCCATCATATCTATCTATCTATCTATCTATCTATCTATCTATCTATCTATCTATCTATCTACATCTATCTATCTATATCTATCCAAGCATTCATCCATCCATCCACCTACCTATATTTATCTACCTACCTACATCTATGTAATCTACCAGTCCTATCTATCTATCTATCTATCTATCTATCTATCTATCATCTACCTACCTACCTACCTACCTACCCATCCATCCAACAATCAATCATCTATCTATCTATCTATCTATCTATCTATCTATCTATCTATCTATCTATCTATCTATCTATCATCTATCTATCTATCTATCATCTATCTACCTACCCATCCATCCATCCATCCATCCACCAACCCATCTATCTATCCATCCATCCATCCATCAACCTATCTATCTATCTATCTGCTTATCTGCTCTACCTCCAACATGTTTGCTGACAAAGTTAACCTGGTTTAACAGGCATTTTGTTCCCAGGATCACAGGCATCTCATAACAAAAGGGGTGTCTATAATTTTTTAAAATTAATTTTTGCTATCTGTTACAAAGATCATTACCAAGACTTTTTAAACTCGACTCTGCTTCTGGTGATCCTGCCGTCACCTATCGCAGAGTTGATTTGCCCTCAAGCTCAGGATTTCGCCTGACCTTATTTTCTTAGAGAGCTCCAGGTTTTCCATTTCGTCGTCCTTGGCGACGCTCCACTCAAATTCCAGCCCTTCCAAGCTGCTGAAGGTATTCCCTGCAGAGAGAGAAAGATGAGTAAGGGCTTGTGGCCATAATAAATGTGATGGCCATCTGGTATACTTCATTCCGAGTGGCTGAATTATTAAGAAATATCTCTACACCCCCTCCCCAAAGGTGGAGTAGATTTTTTTTTCTCCCTGGTACCCAAAGCACCAGAATGAAGGTACCAGGCAGGTAAAATGGCCTTTCAGGGAAACCGGGAAGCCAAGAGAAAAAGACACGGCTGAAAAGGCCTATTTCTCTGGCTCTGAATCTGCCCGATTCAGACGACTGGGAAGGTGGATTACAGAAAGGGTTTGGGTGATCATCTCTGGGCCGGGCAGGATCTGGATCAAGCACCTTCGGCATCTAAAGCTCGGACGCTCAGCTCCAAGGGAGAATCTTCCACGTAGATCTCTCGAGTCCGCGAGACGATTTCAACCTGTTCGATCAGATCCACGATGATGTCACAACGGAGCAAGTGGCCCGTCACTGGAAAAACCAACCACAAAAGTTGTGTCTCCTTTTTCTCGGCTGCCAGCCGGCAAAAACAGGGTGAAGCCATCAACCCAACAAAACCACGTCTTTAATCGTCTCGGATCTCATCTCGGAACCTTTTAAATCTTTGATTTAGAGAATCTGAGAGAAAGCGGATAGGTCCCCAACGGTCTGCGACAGAGCTGGACAGTCCCTTGTCTGAAATGGTCTAGGACAGCGGTCTGCAACCTTAAACACTCAAAGAGCCACTTGGACCCATTTCCCACAGAAAAGAAAACACCGGGAGCCACAAAAACCCTTCCAGTTCCTGACTATTTCTCGAGCGGCCACAAAACTAGCATATGTAGTCGAATTAAACGTTCTGTTTTCTTCTGAAACTTTTCTTTTCTTGGATTTATCCATGGTTGGCCTACCGGGGGTTGAAAAGCTCAATAAATCGCGTGCCGGCAGGTGTCGCACATTGGTGATTGTGACGCATATTTTGAGTGACCGGGAGCCGCAGCAGAGGGGTGAAATAGCCACATGAGGCTCCAGAGTCACAGATTGCTGACCTCCAGTATAGGATCTCTATAAATATCTATGGAGATTCCGTTTCGCTTCTCATCCAGGAAGCTTCTTCAGCTCTGACCCCCATCCAGTCAGAGCTGAAGAAGCTTCCTGAATGAGAAGCGAAACGTCTTCAAAGAAAAAAAAAAAAAGGAAAGTCCAGTTGCCTCTTGAGAAAAAAAGCACCTTTGGGACCAAGGAGAGTTTAGACAGTCAGGAGTTTTGTCTCCTGCTTGAGCAGGCAGGCAGCTGGACTAGAAGACTTCCAAGGTCCCTTCCTGCTCTATTCTGATTCAGTTTCTGTTTTTTCCTGTCTCTGAATTGATAAAGATCCCAACTAGCCAGCTGGCCAGGAAAAGTCTTCTTTCAGAAGGAGACAAACACACAAACACACAGACATCCTCTCTGATCTTGGAAAACCAAGAGCTGAAGCTAAACATCGCTGACGGGGGTTTCTGTCAATTGCTTTGAATGCTCAACAGAGGTCGCTGGACACAATGGCAAACCTATCCCATCAGCCACGTTCGGCTGTTGGCCAAAGAGCTGGCAACTGGCCACCTCTCTGAGAGAGGGCAGGTCAAGCAACCAACCCGGAGGGGATTTTTTTAATGTTCTTTTTTTTAACCCTTTTAATGCTGTAGAGCAGAGGTCTTCAAACTTGGCAGCTTGTGGACTTCGCAAACTTGTGGACTTCAACTCCCAGAATTCTCCAGCCAGCATAGCTTTCCACCAATCGGAATTCTTTTAACTAATGGGGTCCGCAGAGTTCCCCTTCGGCTTCCTGTGTCCACCTACCTGTCTCCTCTGCTATGATCACACTGGCTAGCTTTGTGGCCTGCAGAGAGCGGGTGGTGAGCAGCGCTTTCTGCGAGCATAGAGTCCCGTTCTCGTAGATCGGATCAATGGTGACCATGTCATGGCGGGTTGAGTACCTACAGGGCAGAATAGGAGATGCTTAGACTTCCCTCTTTCCACACCAGCTTGGCTACGACCAGTAACCCCTCATCCTCCCTCCCACTCCCCCAGTTGCTCTTCTCAGCAGTTGCTGGTCTAGACTGGACTTCGGGCAGCAGCATTTGAGACTGGGAGCTGATTCCCATCGTCAGCCAACTTCTCAACGACAGTCAAAACCCAATCGGTGTCTCCTCTCTGCTACTCCTCCCTTGTATAAAAGAGGATGAATTTATGGATGAAATAAAATCAGGTTCCTTCAAACAGTATTTTAAGGAACGAAGACACCTCTGTGGCCAGATGATGTTCCGTGGCCACATTCCGCTTAGCAATAAACCCACCAACCTCAACTAATTCTAATGCTATTAGGCTTGCTAAATTTTGGCAATAGAAATTCTCACCCATCCCCAATTTTGGATGAATTAGCAATAGAGGGGTTTTTTTTTCCTTTCAATTTTGGATAAATTAGTAACAACAGTGAATTCCCAACCCCCTTTTTCAATTTCCCAAAGGTGCTTTTTCAGGAGGCATCTTTCTTCACCTTCAATGGTTTAGCAATAGCAGTAGATCGTGTTTTTGTTTTTTTCAGTTAAGGATGACTTATTCATAACAATATCTCTTCAATCCTGGATGAATTAGCAATATCGGTGGATTTCCCCCTCCCAATTCTGGATGAATAATTAATAACATTTTCCAATTCTGAATGAATTAGCCCTAGCAGTAATTTTTTCCCAATTATTACTACTTTTTCAATCTTGAATTAATAGTTCTGCCACCCCCATTATGAATGAATTAACAATAGTAAATTTTTTTAACTTTTTTAAGTTTTTAAAACTTTTTTTAAATTTTTCAATCCTGAATGAATTGAATAGATTCTTTTTCAATTCTGGATGAATTATTAATACTTTTTCAACCTCCAATTCTGAATACCTTAATAATAGCAGATTTTTTTTTTCAATTCTTGAATTTTTAAATTTTTTTTTTGAATTAGCAAAAAAAATCCCCCCCCCCCTTCCCCAGTTCTGGATGTATTAGCAATAGCATCGCTTTACTTAACAGTCCTCTTACTTCCGGGTCGTTGCCCCGCCCCATTTCGTGACGTCACCCCTTCTCCATTTCGCCCCCTCCCAGCGAGGCCCCGCCCCCTCACCAAGAATAACAACCGCCCTCAGCGCCCAGCACGAAGGGAACCCGCTTATCCCGGCTGAAGGGCAGCAACACTTTCGGCACGTTCAGCTTGTAGGCCCCCGCGGGCCCCGTCAGAAGAGCCACGGCGAGGAGGAAAAGCGGTGGCGGCGGAACCCGACCCGGCCGGGAAACCGCCCTCATCTTCGAAAGGAGCCCGGTGACGGCGGCGGCTCGAAAAATGGCGGCCTAAAAGCGTTGCTCTTCGAGCGAGCGCGTGTTGCCCTTGTGCGCATGCGCCGCCTGGCCGCGTTCTTAGCCTCGCGCTTGGTTTCTTCGGTCTGCGCGTGCGCACCTCGCCCTTCTTCGCCTCGTGCTGTTCTAAAGCGTGGGAAAAAGACACGCTTCCTCGCGCTTGCGCCTGCGCGGACTCCAAGGAATTTATACATTGGATTTCAATTGGAGGGGCAGCCACGAGAAACCGGCCATTTCTTGAGCTGCAATACTGCAGACGACCAAGAGAGGGCAGCTGGGGACATCCTAAACCCTGGCCTTGGCGGCCATCTAGCGGTGGTGCCAAGACTTGCAATGCAAAACAAATAAAAATTCAATGCAATATGTGGCCAATCTAAAAATTGTGGTGAACTCCAAATTTTTGGGGTTGGTTAATTCCTACCCTTATGGCGTAATGAGAGTCCCTTGGACTGTAGGCGATCCAACCGGTCAGTCCTAGAGGAGATCAACCCCGACTGCTCTTTAGAAGGCCAGATCCTGAAGATGAAACTCAAATACTTTGGACACCTAATGAGAAGGAAGGACTCCCTGGAGAAGAGCCTAATGCTGGGAAAGATTGAGGGCAAAAGAAGAAAGGGACAAGAGAACGAGGTGGCTGGATGGAGTCACTGAAGCAGTCGGCGTGAGCTTCAATGGACTCCAGAGGATGGTAGAGGACAGGAAGGCTGGAGGAACGTTGTCCATGGGGTCATGATGAGTCGGACACGACTTCACAATTAACAAATGGCGTAATGGCAGTGTTGGTAGCCCCTGAATTAGCTGGGTTGCCTCAACACGTCGACCCCAAACTTGGGTTGATAAAACGGTGAACATGTTGGGTGGAACCACCAATGACCTAACTTGATGGGAGCTTCTGTGTGGTTGTGTGAATTTAACGAAGACAGTCTGGTTGTTGACTTAAAAGATATCACTTAAGATTGGCAAATAAAATCAATTTCATTACCTACTGTGTCCCAATAATTTTTAGACCTTCCCTCCTGATTTCTCACACAGATGGCTGTCACAAGCTGCCTTCACCCTAAACATTGATTGGATGAGCAAACTACAATTAAACCAAGTTTATCCCGTACAGTTGGGTCGTCAGAACCCCAAAACTCAATATATGAATGCTACACAAAGGGCAGGGCAGGTGGGACCGGCTCAGGGCAACCCCACCACCCAGCCAGTCCAACCTTAATTCAACAACAGCCACCGCTACCTTGGTTTCCTGTGCCAGAAGAGGCAGCTAAACACAAACCCTGATAGCCCTCCACTTAACAGTTCACTTAGTGACCGTTCAAAGTTACATCATCACTGGAATTTTAAAAAGGACCATTTTAGACACAACCATTGCAGCTCACATGATGGAGCGGTGCAGTGACGATCAGGAGACTCTGAGTTCGATCCTAGATAGAGGCAGATATTTCTCTCTCTCGGAACAATGAGAATATATCTGATGAACAAAACTCCGCATTGGTGACAGGAAAGGCATCCGGCCACTCTGCTAGCTCCATTAAATTGCCCAGACTCCACCCCGCAAGGGATTATGGGGTCGTTAAATGATGATTGCAGCTCACGTGATAAAAAAAAAATCAGATGCTTGGCAACTGACTCATATTTATGACCGTTGCTATGTCCCGAGGTCACGTGATCCCCTTTTGTGACCACCTGACGAGCAAAGCCAACGGGGAAATCCGGTTTCACTTCGCAGCCGTCTTACTATTTTAACAACTGCAGTAATCCACTTATCAACTGTATCGAAAAAGGTTGCAAAATGGGGGAAAGACTCACTTCAGTGTCTCAGCAAAAGACATTTTGGGCGCAGCTGTGGTCGTAAGCAGAGGACTAACTGTACTGAACACCACCAGCCCCAGTGAAAAGAATGGCATAGAATGTGAAGGATGTGTGTTTTTGTTATATTTTATGCGTCATGTACACGGAAGATGGCATTTAATTTGGTTGTACGAGGTGCAATGACAATAAAGTAAACTAAACTGAAATCCTAATAAAAGAAATCACAAAGGAGCAGAGGGAATGTTTCTGTTTATTATTCAAAAAAAAAAAAGAGAGACAATAAAAGACCCAAGCTTTATTTTTTTAGTATCAAAACACTTGATATAATTTCCTTACTCCTCCCTCCCTCCCCCCCCAACCTCAAATACACACACTGGCTCTGAAAAGCCATGGCAGCGTATACAGTATTTCTCCTATGACACCCCAAAAGGCCTATACAGAGATGCATTTAAAAAAAATAACAACACAACCTTTAGGGGATCAAATTTCGAGAGTACAGAGTGTATCTCCCCATACATCCAGTTTCTCTTCAAGACAGAACGATCAGTTCCCGGCTAGAAACAGGACAGGAGAGGGGGAAGGAAAAACTCCCCCTCGTATTCAGGAGCACCCCGAAAAGTTACAAGCCCCTCTCCCTCACAAAAACCCCTTATGCACGGAACACCAAGCACCCAGAAACTTAAACCTAAGTGGGGAAGAAAACGTGGGTTATTTGGATATAGTGTTTTCCTCGAAGTGTCAAGAATTATAAGTGCAGAAAAGAAAGAGCGAAGGAGCTGAAGAACGATTTACATGGGTTTAAAGAAAAGGAAACTTAAAAAAAACAAAAACAGACACACGGACTCCCGATTATGGTTTTTCTTTTAAACACACTTCTTTTGCCCCCCCCCCCTCAAGCTGGAAAAAAGGTTATAAAAACACAGATTAAAACAGCAGCGGAGAAAGCACATTCAGCCCAACTTATTTCCTAAAAAACGCCGAATCTAAATATTCAAAAAAAGAAAAAAAAAAATGGAAGAAAGGGGAGCGAAACGAGGGAAGGGGCTGGTGTTTCCTTCCGGAAGTGAATGTTTCCCTGGTTAGCGGACGCTGCAAAAGCTTTGCCGGTTGTTCAGACAAACAACGACAGGATTTAAGATTATTCCATCCATCCAATCGGGCCCTGTCCCCAATTCGGCAGGCGAACAAAACAGTGCATCAATTAAAAAGCTGCGTGGTTTCGACGTTGTGTACTGGGCGGGGGGAGCCTGCACAATACGTGTTCGGGAAAGGAGGGACGTTAACCCGAAACACACATATAATTTCATTCTTAAAAGGGTGCATTTCAGTCGCTCGCTCCCTTCAAATTCTTCCACGGGGGGGGGGGGGGGGGGAATTGGAGGTTGCCTATTTTTCCTTCCTTCCTTCCTTCCTTCTGGCTGAAAATTTGGACAAGGAAGAAAAAATAAATAAAAGCAGGGCAGAGGCTTTTAAGTTAAGTTGGCCCCCAAGCATTAGGAATGTAATTTATATATGAAACTTTTTTTTCCCCTCGCCGGAGTTAAGAGTTCAATTTTCTGGTTATTATTTTTCCCCCTTGAAAAAAAAAAAAAAAGAAAAAAAAGAACAGAGCTTAACTCGGCAGAGAATTGCTGCTCGGGGAGGGGCCGTGGGGTGGAGAGAAAGGGCGGGAGGGGGCTGCCGTCGGCCCCCCCACTTTTTTTTACATGTCGTTCAGATCGAGCAGGGTCTGGTCCAACATCCGTTGTGTGCAGAGATGTTCCTCTTTGGTACATTTCAGCTTATCTGGAAGGAAGGACAGAAAATGTTAAGAGGGCTCCGAGATTTGTGGCATTCGTTCCCGACCCCCTACCCCCCCCCAAAATAGGTGCACCCCTGGCATTGCCATGCTGCCACGCAAAGCTTCGATCGGCGTGGGTTGTGCTTCTGCGTTTCAACCCACCCACCCAGCTCTCACCGGGGATGGTTCTCTTGTTCATATATTAATAACCCCGTGTGGTTGTTGGTTGGCTGTTGTGCCCGCTTGGCCATCCGTTTTGCCCAAAGATAAGGAGAGATTTGTGTGGTGTGCGCTTGTGGGAAAAAAAAACACACACACAAAACGCAACTTGCGTAATTTTCCTTCGCCAATTTGGGCTGAACCAAGGTTTAAGAAAAATGTCCTCGTCACGCCAATCTTTTACCCATAAAGGAGAATATTTGTAGCTCAGGGTAGAAATGAAGAGTCTTTGGTGCTCTCTGAACTCGGTTGTTTTCTTGCAGGCGTTTCGTGACCCAAACTGAATAACGCCAACACTACCAGCACTGATGATGTTACCTAGTCGGATCATGAAACGTCCGAAAAGCACCGAGCTCGGAGAACCCCCAAGGAGCCCTCATTTCAATTGTGCTTGCCGATGTTGAAAGTTTCAGTTACTGGTTTCAAGGACAGATTAATCCAGAACCCCGGTTCCAAATCTGTAACCACAACTGAACCATTTCTGGGCTGGAAGGACACACAAGCACACACACAGCTCCAACAGCAAAACAACGTTTTAGCTTGTGATGTTTTAGCTTGCGCCGTTGTCCTGCCTTGCAAGGAAGAGAGGGGTTTTTTTGAAGGTCTGGGGGCAAAAGGAGCTGTGAGCCTCGCAAAATAATAATAATATGAAAAAAAAATGCAGCGGAGAGTCCGGAGTTCAGGATCACAATTCGGGGGCGAAGGATCCATTTTAAAAGCTAATCCTCCTCGTAAATGATCAATCAAAACCATCAAGTGCCTTCTCCGGGGAAAGAAACCGAGGTTCATAAGAACGCCCACACTGGGCAGGGCACTTTGTCAGCCTGGCCAGATCGTGGCTTGTTCGTTTAAAATTCTTATTTTTGGGCAGGGACGTCGATCTTGCAAAAGTAGCTGAGCTTGAGAAAGCGTGAACCGCCTGGAATTCTCCCCCACCCACGCAAAAAAAAAGTTTAGCCGACAAAGATTAGAACTCAGATCTTCCATCTTGCCGCCGTGTGCAAAGCAGAAATAAAGTAGGATTTTGAGGTGGGGGGGGGGAATATATTCCCTGGTATTTCCAACTCCGTAGCAGCAAGGAAGGGGGAAAACACCAGAGTCCGTTTCAGGCCAAACAACGAACAAGCCAAAATTGGAAAACAGCCTTTTATTAAAGCAATAAAGGATATATTTTCCAGTGCAAAAAAAAAAAAATAAAATAAAAAATAAAGCATGCTTCCTACACAAACTAGATGCCTCTGGCCGTTTCCAGCTTCCGTATCACCGGCCGGATGGAGCTCCCGTAGCCACGGATCATCCTTGCCTTGTCAGCGGAACCGATGCCAGGGGGTTGAGATACCTACCCAAAGGGGATTTTGTGTATGTGTGTGGAGGATTTATTTTTCCTGTCTCTCGGACATCGGGTTTAAAAATGATTGGCGATCAAAGAAATAAGGAGACCTCAGGCGTATAATAAGCGGGCCAGTGATTTTTTTTTTTATTGGTAACACAGGAAAAGCTTAGGAAAACCGCAAACGAGACGACCCATGCAAACCGAGCGTACGGACAAACCGAAAAACACGCGGAAGAGATTTTATAAAGTGGGGGGGGGGGAAGTGGGGAATTCGAAGGCAGCAATAGAAGGGGACGGCGGGGGGGACGAAAAGGCCTGAATTAGCATCTCTCTAGCACCCCAGGAAAGAAAAATAAAATATCTGTCAAACACACGAACTCTTAAGTTTCCTGGCGTTCGGTTTACAATAAGGCAACGGACTATGTGATGGGCGTACTATAAACTTAGAAAACGTGGCGATGAAGAGTGGAAACATCGTCGGTCGTCGGCTGAAAAGCATTCAATGGCCTTGAGAGAAAACGGGGTGCTTTGTCGTCCCCCCCCCGTACCCCTTTAGCCTGCAGGAACTGGGTTCCCCCCAAAAAATATTATTTTTTTTTTAAATTGGTGGACCGGTTTTTGGATTTTTTTGCGGGGGGGGGGAGGGAGTGGGTTTTCAATCGCACAGATCATGCAGAGTTAACTTCAGTTCCTTAGCCAGCAGCCGGTTTTTTTCAAGCTGGCTGGAGAGACGGTCTACGGGGGCCACGCAGAAAGGAAGAAAGGAAGAGATTAGGGGAGAAAATTGGGGGAGGGAGGGGGAAGAGAATGAGAAGAGAGAAAGAGGGGAGGGGAAAAAAAAGAGAAAGAAAAGGGAAGGTTAGTAGCCCCAGAGAGAAGTGTCCCTCCCCCACTGAGGCATGCTACAATTTCAAATAAATCAGGATTCGGAGTCCTTTTCCCTCCCCACCCCCCAAGGGTGGCTGGAGAGGACCAGGAAAATATATATATATATATATATATATATATCCCAGGCAGTCGCTATCACATCGAACTATTCTGTATCAAATTTGTATTTGCTGATAAAGAAATAAAGGGAGATTAGTATAGATCTATTTCAAGCTATTTAGCTCTCATCAGCTAGCCATACCCTTAACTCGGATACAACTGCCTAATATGCAGGCAGCCCAAGTTCGAATCCGAATTAAAGTACCAGGCTAAAAAGTGGGAGTTCTAGCTGGGTGACTTTGGGCCAATTAGCAGGAGACGGTGAGTTCTAGTCCCGCCTTAGGCATGAAATCCACTGGGTGACTTTGGGCCAATTAGCAGGAGGCAGTGAGTTCTAGTCCTGCCTTAGACATGAAAGCCGGCTGAGTGACTATGTGCCAATCAACAGGAGACGGGGAGTTCTAGTCCCGTTTTAGCTATGGAAGCCAATTGGGTGACTTTGGGCCAATCCCTCCCTCTCACCCCAACCCACCTCAAAAGGTTGTCGTCGTGGCCTTAAAAAAGAGGAGGTGTCTTTGGTAGGTTCGCTGCCTGGAGG
This sequence comes from Pantherophis vulpinus, assembly GCA_037215915.1. NCBI lineage: Eukaryota > Metazoa > Chordata > Lepidosauria > Squamata > Colubridae > Pantherophis > Pantherophis vulpinus. The sequence continues at coordinate 25,578,976 of JAXLNS010000009.1, read as the reverse complement.
TATTTGTAAAAAATTATAAGCGGGATGCAAATAAATAGAATGGAAAACAGGGAAAGTTTGGGAAGAATTGATTTAAGGTTTTCCTGGAAGGAGCCAGTCCTGAACTGCGATTTTTTTCCAAAATGCCGTGGGAGGCCATACCCCCACCCCCTCTGCAATTGCATCGTTGGTCTGAATGACGTCCTACCCCGCCGAGAAGGGGCACCAAGCTTCTCCGGAACGCCTTAAATTTCACTCCCCCTTCTCCACCCCACCCGAATGGGAAAGACGAACGGCTTATCTGAAGCCCAGTCATCACTCAAGGCGTGCCACGTTTGGTGGCCCAAGGTTTCCATTCCTGAACGTGGTTTTTCTAGCGTTCCCCTTTCCTCGGCTTCCCTTTAAGTGGGCCGATCCCAAAAGTCACAGCAGCCTTAGAAAATGGGACTTACGACCAGTCCTTGCACTTATGACCATCATGCCATCCAGTCACCTGATCAAAAATCCGTGTGTTTTGATAACCGGTATGTCCAGGCAGTTCTCGACTTACAAAGTCGACGTAACTCCGAAGTTACGATGGCACTTTAAAAAAAAGCGACTTAGGGTCGTGTTTCCCCCCCCCCCACATTTAAAGACCGTTGCACCTTCACTGCGGTCAGGTTGGATCAAAACTCAAGACTCGCTTGGCGACCAACTCGTATTTATGACAGTTGCCATATATCACGCAATGCCCGTTTGCAACTTTCTGACAACGGGGAAGCCAAATTCACTTAATAACCGTGAAAAACTATAGAGTGATTCGTTTAACAACCGTGGCCAGAAAGGTCTTATAACAGAGCAAAATTCATTTAACAAGCGTCTGGCTTAGTTAGCAATGGAAATTTGGGGGCTCCGTTGTGGGTCGTAAGTCGAGGACTACCTGTATTGTAGAACGGGACCCCCAAAAGTGGGCCTTTTATGTTGGGGTCCCCGTCTTACAGGTAGGCAGGTCCCACGCTCCCCAAAAGCTGGATGATTTGATGTTGAGATGCTTCTCTAAGTATTAAAAACTCAATTTTTCAGACCAAAGTTTGCTCTTTTGAGCGTTAGCGGAGCCCCCCCCAAACACGGTGTTTATTAGCGTTACCCCAGGGGTGTGAAGGTTTCCCCTTACTGGCTTTTAATACCAATTGTAGTTTTTATTCATGGTTAGCATCCGTAGAAAATATGCAATCCACAAGCAAACCATGGCAGCAGCGAAAGGGAATTGAGACGCCCGGTGGCGTCAAAACCTTTTGAAACGATTCCGCCCGTCGTCTCTTTTAAAAATTTGGGGTGTCAAATGGAAACGTTTTTGAAATTTTGGAGAGCTTGGAGAAGTGTATGTGTGTGTCACAAAACTCAAAATGGTACAGATAGTCCTTCATTTACGACGTGAATCGAGCCCGCAGCTATGGTCGTAAGCGACTGAAGGTATTACGGGACCGGATTCAAAGTTACGGCCGTTTTTGTTTCAGTTGTTAAGCGAATGCTGTGCTCGTTAAGCGAAGGCAGCCGTCGCTAAGGGAAGGTGTTTTCTCTCATGGGGGTTTGGATACCAAAACCTGGAAATAAATGCCGGAAACGGGGTCGAAAAAAAACTTCCCAACTGCAGTCATGTGACCGCAGGGTTTGCAGCGATTGTTAACGCCAACAACGGGTCGTTAAGTGGCTCTGTCGTAACTTTGGACAGTCGTAAATTGAGGAATTCCTGTAAATCCACAGCAGCTCTCCCCATCTAACCAGGAAATGGAGGTTTGAAGACACAAATGATACACAAGCCAACATTAGTGCATTTTGCTTATTTTCCAGTGACAGCAATACAACAATGTTGTGTCCCAGGCGCTACACAGCCGCAACAGTTCCGAGCCGGGCCCCAATCCCTGCAGAGAAGAAACAGCCCCCCCGCCCCCCGAGTAAAGCCACCCAAGAAAAAGTCCACTAAGGCCACAGATCACAAAGGTGCTTGTGTTTTGGAGAGGCGTGCAAGACCGGACAGCCGTCCCCCCGCCGGACGGAGGACACTCGGGCAAAGGATGAGCCTTCTCACCCTCCGAAATGGGGTGCACGTGTGATTTGGGGAGCGTGGGGGTGGGGGGAAGAGGCAGGACTAGGGAGGGAGGGAGGGAGGAAAGAGACTAGATAAATAGGTGGATGGGAAGGAAGGAAGGAAGGAAGGAAGGAAGGAAGGAAGGAAGGAAGGAAGGAAGGAAGGAAGGAAGGAAGGAAGGAAGAAGACTAGTTAGATAAATAGGTGGATGGGAAGGAAGGAAGGAAGGAAGGAAGGAAGGAAGGAAGGAAGGAAGGAGGTTAGATAAGATAAATAGGTGGATGGGGAGGCAGGGAGGGAGGAAGGAAGGAAGGAAGGAAAGAAGGAAGGAAGATGGTTACATAAGATAAATAGGTAGATGGGAAGGAGGGAGGGAGGGAGGGAAGGAATGAAAAAAGGAAGACTAGTTAGATAAATAGGTGGATGGGAAGGAAGGAAGGAAGGAAGGAAGGAGGTTAGATAAGATAAATAGGTGGATGGGGAGGCAGGGAGGGAGGGAGGAAGGAAGGAAGGAAGGAAGGAAGGAAGGAAGGAAGGAAGGAAGGAAGAAGACTAGTTAGATAAATAGGTGGATGGGAAGGAAGGAAGGAAGGAAGGAAGGAAGGAAGGAAGGAAGGAAGGAAGGAAGGAAGGAAGGAAGGAAGGAGGTTAGATAAGATAAATAGGTGGATGGGGAGGCAGGGAGGGAGGAAGGAAGGAAGGAAGGAAAGAAGGAAGGAAGATGGTTACATAAGATAAATAGGTAGATGGGAAGGAGGGAGGGAGGGAGGGAAGGAATGAAAAAAGGAAGACTAGTTAGATAAATAGGTGGATGGGAAGGAAGGAAGGAAGGAGGTTAGATAAGATAAATAGGTGGATGGGGAGGCAGGGAGGGAGGGAGGAAGGAAGGAAGGAAGGAAAGAAGGAAGATGGTTACATAAGATAAATAGGTAGATGGGAAGGAGGGAGGGAGGGAAGGAAAGAAGGAGGGAAGGAACAAAAAAAGGAAGGAAGGAAGGAAGGAAGGAAGGAAGGAAGGAAGGAAGAAGACTAGTTAGATAAATAGGTGGATGGGAAGGAAGGAGGAAGACGTTTAGATAAGATAGATGGGCAGGGAGGGAGGGAGGGAAGGAAGGAAAAAAGGAAGGAAGGAAGGAGACTAGATAGATAAATAGGTAGATGGGGAGGGAGGGAAGGAAGGAAGGAAGGAAGGAAAGGAAGGAAGATGGTTACGTAAGATAAATAGGTAGATGGGAAGGAGGGAGGGAGGGAAGGAAAGAAGGAGGGAAGGAACAAAAAAAGGAAGGAAGGAAGGAAGGAAGGAAGGAAGGAAGGAAGGAAGGAAGGAAGAAGACTAGTTAGATAAATAGGTGGATGGGAAGGAAGGAGGAAGACGTTTAGATAAGATAGATGGGCAGGGAGGGAGGGAAGGAAGGAAGGAAGGAAGGAAAGGAAGGAAGATGGTTACGTAAGATAAATAGGTAGATGGGAAGGAGGGAGGGAGGGAAGGAAGGAAGGAAGGAAAAAAGGAAGGAAAGAAGGAAGGAAAGAAGGAAGGAAGAGAGGGAGCCGGATGAAGGTTTTTTGTTTTAATAAAAGGCAGACTTCGAAAGCTGCAGGCGGAGCTGCTAAGTGGAGCTTTGGAATCACCAGTTTTATCTGTTTGCGAGAGAGAGAAAGAGAGAGAGAGAGAGAAGGAAGGTTTTAGCTCTTAGGGAATGGGGGGGGGTGTGTTTGTGTGTGTTGGGGCAGCAAGCAAGGGACGAGGCGAGCAGGAAAAAGGACACAACCCTCGTGCTGCGACAACGGACGGGTGCAGTTAAGAGAAGCCAAGGGTCCAAGGAGGAGCCGAAATCACACCACCATGCCAACAACAACTCGGTTTTCACAAGGACGACAAAGAGGTGTTGAGAAGGATTAGACTGGAGCGATGAATCACAACTGACCGGCACCCACAACTTCGACAAAGCGACAACACCCCACCGGGATCAAGGGGATCTCCTGAGACGACAACCTATCTCTCTTTTCTCCACCCGGCGATACACCCTCATGCATTTTCCTATGTGCAGGCAGTCCTCGACGTACGGCCCCAAATTTCTGTCGCTAAGCGAGACATATGTTAAGCACAATTTGCCCCGTTTTACGGCCTCCCTTGCCGCAGTTTAACCCTGTAGTGGTTGGGTGTTGCTCAGGGGTGGGGTTGAAAAATTTTAGCAACCGATTCTCTGCCTGGCTGCTGGGTGCGCATGGCCATGGAGGCCTGGCCCAATCAGCTTCCTGCATCACAGGGGGGTGGGGGTATTTTCACCCTCCCCAGGCTCCGGAGGCTTTTCTCCAGCCTCCGGGAGGGCAAAAACGGCCTCCCCAAAGGCTCCGGAGGCCCTCCGGAGGCCGGAAACAAGCCTGTTTCCAGGAGGCCCATTTTTTACCCTCCCAGAGCCTATGTTGCATTTACCTGACGTGGAGACTCCTGGGAGGAGAGGGGTGGGGTGGACGCGGTCAGCCAGTCTTTGCAACTACCAGTTCGGTAAACCAGATTAAAATTAACAGCCGATTTGCCCGAACCGGTCAGAACCAGCTGAATCCCACTTCTGGTGTTGCTGAAGGCTGGCGTGTCGTCGTCCCCCCTAAAATGTTGCGTGTCGCTTTTGACATGCACGTTGTAAGATCATCGTAGAACAACATCCTAATTTGATCGGATGGGGGGGGAGAGGGGGAGTCCCCAATTTGCTCGGCGCATACTCCGTGGCGGCCGGTGGGCAGCATCCAAGCTTCAAACAGTGTCGGTGAGACAGCCACAGGTGTGCGGCTTTTATCGTTAAGAGGTTAATATCTCCCCCAAAGCTGAGGGTCAAAGGACAGCCATGCGCCCCCAAAATAGAAGGGGTGACTCTTTCAACGGGCCCGGGAATCGTGCGCGAGACAGCAAGTTAAATAGTAGAAAGTCACTCAAGGCTTAACCCCAAAACTCTGCGCCGCCCCACCTCCGCCTTCCCACACCCCGACACACACACACACAGCATGCCAACACACTGCAAACGTCGATATTTACATGGAAGTCATATCATTGAGGGCATGGTCCAGTTCCTCGTTTATGGCTTTGTATTTCAATTTCTGAGAATAGAGTTCATCTAAAACAGATTGGAGGGAAGGGGTGGGGGAGATCATCAGAAGGGAGAACAGAGTGGGGAGGGGGCATCGGGAGGGTCAAACCAGGTTTTTCCTCGAGAGAGAGAGAGAGAAGCTAGAAGGGTAACCCGCGATCCAAAACTTACTACGGTTTTCTAGGATTCGAGGAGAAAGAAAGAAAGAAAGAAAGAAAGAAAGAAAGAAAGAAAGAAAGAAAGAAAGAAAGAAAGAAAGAAAGAAAGAAAGGCAGAAAGAAGAAAGAAAGAAAGGCAGAAAGAAAGGCAGAAAGGCAGAAAGGCAGAAAGGCAGAAAGAAAGAAAGAAAGAAAGAAAGAAAGAAAGAAAGAAAGAAAGACAGACAGACAGAAAGAAAGAAAGAAAGAAAGAAAGAAAGAAAGAAAGAAAGGCAGAAAGAAAGAAAGACAGGCAGGCAGGCAGGCAGGCAGAAGGAAAGAAAGAAAGAAAGAAAGAAAGAAAGAAAGAAAGAAAGAAAGAAAGAAAGAAAGAAAGAAAGAAAGAAAGAAAGAAAGAAAGAAAGAAGGAAAGAAAGAAAGAAAGAAAGAAAGAAAAAGAAAGGCAGGCAGGCAGAAAGAGAAAGAAAGAAAAAGAAAGAAAGAAAGAAAGAAAGAAAGAAAGAAAGAAAGAAAGAAAGAAAGAAAGAAAGAAAGAAACTAACTTTGTAGATTTCTTCAAAAGCTAAGGCTGCAGTGCAGATATCGTATAGTGCAATATTAATGCAATATCGGTTTTTCAATTCAATTGTATAGAATGAAGGATGTGTGTTTGTGTTTTATTTTTATAATAATAACGTATGCCAAAGATGGCATTTAATTTCGTTGTACGAGGTGCAATGACAGTAAAGTAAAAGTAAAGTAAAAGTAAAGTAAAAGTAAAAAGTAAAGTAAAAGTTTTTTTTAAAATCTATTTTATCTCCATGAAAATTAAAGAGGGAATCAGGTCCCATGTCCAGAAAGAAAATAAAAATAAGAACTTAAAACCAAGCTGTGGGTCTCGCTCAATTATTTTGTGCTGGAAAACACACAGCAGATAGAATTATTTTCCCCTTTCTTTTCAAGATTTCGCCCTGCCCCACTTCATTTGAATTTCGTAGGGGGAAAACAATGCTGCTTTGTGTGGGCCCAGAATGGCTGGAGAAAACAATTTTGAGCTCAGGGATGAGCCGTTTACAACTTTTACATCTATCCCATTGAGTTTATTACAGTCATAGACCAGAAGAAATAAAAACACTCGGTATAAATGTACAATTAAAAATTCTTGTATAAAATAATAAATAACAACTAAAATCTATGATAAAATCCAGTCTTGTCGATTATACATGGTCGAACTATCCTAAAATTCCAATCCATAAAATGTGTGGCCCGTTGTCGGTTTAATACTAAAAGGGAAAGGACTTTTACACATAAAAACGTACATATCAGATCAGGAACCCATCACGTTCCAGAGTCTGCAATTTGCAAAAAATATTGGGGGCGTCGATTTGCATATTCTTCAGGAGAAAAACAATTAGCTATATAATCCCTAATGCACAGAGACGTGATTGGCACGAAATCTCAGGAGAGAAACAGAGAAATCAGATGCGTAATAAACTAAAAATATCCAGGAACAGCAGGAATCTAATCTTGGCGTCCTTTCCCAATAAATCTGGTTAAAGAAAACTACGAGAATCTTGCTTGGCTGTAAGCAGCTGGCTGAAGGTTTGAGTGTCCTCCCCCCTATCTTAACATCTGGGTCCAACCCAGAGAGCTCGCATATCCTTTCGCCTGTGGTGTCGTGCACATTGGTCTGGATCAGACGTGGGAAAGCTGCTGTTATCCAGATGTTCTGATACTAACCATTTCCGGCAGCTTAAAGACGATAGATATTGAAAGTTGAGGCTTGAAAATATCGGGAGAATTATCAGTTCCTCAGCTTTGTTCTAAATTCTGGTGGTAACATATGGTTTGCATGAAGCCCCGTATCCCGAAGGTGGGGTTTTTTTTCCTTGAAGAGGTTTCACCTCTCATCCAAGAAGCTTCTTCGGTTCTGACTGAAAGTTGGATAGGGATTTGGTCCTTAGCACTCTTGCTGAGAACCATTGAAGTCACTTGGAGGTTTTTATCTGTGGTCTCCAAATGGCCTCAGCGGGAGTCCTAACGACCAGATGACTGCAAAGAAGCACAAATCCTTCCATCAGAACTGAAGGAAGCTTCTTGGATGAGAAGCGAAACCTCTTCAAGGAAAAACAAAACTCCAGTCGCCTTTGGAAAAAACACCTTGGGGAAAACCGTGACTGAGAAATCTCCACAGATGTAGTCAAGAGTCGCTTCTCGGATGAAACCTACCTTCCAAGTCATCGATGGTCTTCTCCAATTTGGCTACCGATCTCTCGGCAAACTCGGCCCGGGTCTCTGCCTGTGGAAGGCAGGAGAAATACGAATCAGACGACGTTCCTGGCTTGAATTATGGGACAGTTTCAAACCCAAGGCAGGTAGAATAACAGGACTTGGAAGGGACTTTGGAGGTCCTCTGTGTATAGTATCAACCTTGTTAACCCTCAAGACTCTTTCCCCCCTGCTATGTATCCTAAATGGTGTATAATTAATATATGTATGTATGTATGATGAATATATATCGTCATCATTTTAGCCATTGTTTATCCACTGCAGGATGAAGGCCTCTTCTACACGTTTCCAACTCATATATGTGTGTCAGAGGTGGTATTCAGCCGGTTCGCACCGGTTCACACGAACCGCTGGCGGAAATTTGGCCAAGGTTGCCGAACCGGTAGTGATGGCCGGCTGGTCACACCCCTTCACCAGTCCCCCGATTGCCGATCGCTCGTCCCGCCTGCCATGTTCTTCACGCACGCGCATCCCATTGCCTTGCTAGTCCAATGGGATGCGCGTGCGCGAAGAACATGGAGGCAACGGCAGCAGCTTTTTCCGCGACCTCCGGTACTTTTCAGCGGCCAGCCGTGGCCTCTTCGCCAGCCGCTTTTCAGCAGCGGCGGTTGGCCGCAGGCTACCTAAAACTCCGGTGAGCTTGCCTTCCAGACTCTGGACCAGCTGCTGTGGAAGGTAAGCAGCCCGAACAAAGTTCGGAGGAGGAAGTTCGGGGAGGAAGCGGGGCTACGGCCGGGGCCACTAAAGGAGGGGAAACGGGGGTGACTGGTGGGGATAGATGGAAATTCCAAACATTTTCCTACCTTTTCCTGTGGGCGTGGCTAGGTGGGGGGGGGTCATGTGACTGGGTGGGCATGAGTGATGTCAAGTTGGCCACGCCCACTCAGTCACATACCCCCCCCCACCTAGCCACGCCCACCGAACCGGTAGCGAAAATTTTTGAAACCCACCACTGATGTGTGTGCGTGTGTGTATAATTTCATTTAAAATTGACAGTAAAGGTTATCTCATCTCATTATCTATCCCGTTCCAGGCAAACGGTTGTCCAATCTCTTCTTCAGAAATCTCCAGTGATGGAGCAGCCACAACTTCTAGTGGCAAGCCGTTCCACTGGTTAATGGTTCTTACCGTCGGGAAATTTCTCCTTAGTTCTAGGTTGGTTCTCACCCGGCCTCCTACGCCACTCACCTCTTTGAGTTTGTCAGTCAAAATCTTGATCTCCTCTTCATATTTGTCCTCTTTTTGAGAGTACTGGAGGAGAAAAAAAGACACACTCAAAATCCAACCGCAACGGAGTGTGTGACACTGAGTACATCATTCTCCAAAGTCAGGTCCCTGCTCGAGGTAGAGACTCCCACCCAGCTAATTTTGGGGTTTTATCCTATGCCTTTCAGATTGAAATATGGAAATTTCAGATGCTCTCTCAGCCCCCCAATATGGGAAGCCGGATCCCCTTAACGTTATTTCATTGGTGTGTTTCATTTAAACAACCGCAGCCAAAAAAACAAAAAAAAAAACAACGTAAAATTGGGTGCAACTTTATCCACATAAATTGGGGTCATAACTACAGGACTACCTGTAACTCCGATAAACATTGTCCTATAGTACTTCAAAAGAAAAAGAAAAAGAAAAAAGACAGATGCTTAGGAATGTTAGTTATATAGTTTTATCTTCTTAATATTGTAAACTGTTCAGAGTTACCCTGTGGTAAGATAGATAGATAGATAGATAGATAGATAGATAGATAGATAGATAGATAGATAGATAGATAGATAGATAGATAGATAGATAGATAGATAGATAGATAGATAGATAGATAGATAGATAGATAGATATCAGAGTAGATAGATGGATGGATAGATATGAGAGTAGATGGATGGATGGATGGATGAGTGGATGGATGGATGAGTGGATGGATAGATAGATAGACGATAGATGGATAGATATGAGAATAGATAGATGGATGGATGGATAGATGGATGGTAGATAGATAGATAGATAATAGATGGATGGATGAGTTGGTGGGTGGATGGATGGATGGAGGAAAGAACAGAGATAGATATATAATAGATAGGAATGATAGGATAGATAGATAGATAGATAGATAGATAGATAGATAGATAGACGATAGATAGATGGATAGATATGAGAGTAGATAGATGGATGGATAGATGAGTGGATGGATATATGGATGGTAGATAGATAGATATATAGATGGATGGATGGATACAAGAAAGAACAGACATAGATATATAATAGATAGGAATGATAGGATAGATAGATGGATAGATATGAGAGTAGATAGATGGATGGATAGATGGATAGATGAGTGGATGGATAGATGGATGGTAGATAGATAGATAGATAATAGATGGATGGATGGGTTGGTGGGTGGGTGGATGGATGGAGGAAAGAACAGAGAGATATATAATAGATAGGAATGATAGGATAGATAGATAAGATAGATAGATAGATGATAGATAGATAGATAGATAGATAGATAGATAGATAGATAGATAGATAGATAGACGATAGATAGATGGATAGATATGAGAGTAGATAGATGGATGGATGGATAGATGGATGGTAGATAGATAGATAGATAATAGATGGATGGATGAGTTGGTGGGTGGATGGATGGATGGAGGAAAGAACAGAGATAGATATATAATAGATAGGAATGATAGGATAGATAGATAGATAGATAGATAGATAGATAGATAGATAGATAGATAGACAGACGATAGATAGATGGATAGATATGAGAGTAGATAGATGGATGGATGGATAGATGAGTGGATGGATATATGGATGGTAGATAGATAGATATATGGATGGATGGATGGATGCAAGAAAGAACAGACATAGATATATAATAGACAGGAATGATAGGATAGATGATAGATAATAGATAGATGAATAGATAGATGAAAGGGGAGAGAGAGAGATAGATAAAATAAAATGAAATATAAAATAGCTATGTAGAGTTAGAATGATGACAGCCAAAATATAGATTACACAATTAACCAACTGACCTCACGGTTATTTTCTCAGCAGACCCAAGAAACCCATCCCCCCCTGCCCCCCCAAAAGGCCGCAGAGGGATTTTGTGATTCCATTTCTAATCATCACCATCATCGATTTTCATATCTCAGCAGGAGGGGGAAAGGACCGCCCTACCTTCTCCGCCTGAGCCTCAAGCGATTTGAGGTTGTTGGTAACGTTCTTCAGCTCGTCTTCCAATTCTGAACATTTACTGCGCGTGTCGGGGAAGGCGGAAAAAGAAAGAAAGGATGGGGGGGAGGGGGGAGGGGAGAAAAAAGAAAGAAAGAAAAAGGACAGGGAGGGAAGGATGGCGAGAGGAGACAGAAAGAAAGAGAAGTGAATCTTTGAGCTGGGAAGGGGGGTCGGGTGTGATGTGAGGACACAGATGTGAGGACAATCAACCCATAGAACAGACGTGGCCTTCAGAAGTTGTCAGAAATGACGTAGGATCTCCTGCTTGATGGGGTTAGACTAGATGACCTCCAAGGTCCCTTCCGACTCTGTTGAATGTGTTAAATGTGAAAACCTAGTGCTATTATTATTATCTTTATTAAATAATAATTTTTCAACTGAATGTCTATTCGAAGGATACAGGTTTTCGTTCCCCGGGGAATATTATAATAATCTCTTATCATATTGCCATATAATATTCTATATTATGCAAGCCTCTTCCCTCGCGAAACTCCAAATAAAATGAGTTTGCTTGGAGCGCTGTTCGCTTTAAACAAACTGCGGCCTTCGTTTCACGACCGCTGGGAAAAAGCCACACCGGCGTCGGGATTTACAGCCGTTAATTCTGGGCTCAATTACTGTCGTAAATCGAGGACTATCTGTAAAATCCTATTGTGGGAAAGAGACATCTGATTCCCCCTCCCTTCTCCCTGGTCCTTCCCTTCTTTTGCGGTTCTTTTAAGGCTAAAATTAGGACTTCCTGCTTGGAGCTGCAAAAAAAAATAAAATAAAATAAAAATTGCTATCGCTTTCCAGCAGCTTCTGCAGATGCCAGGATGCCAGCTTTAGGATAGCCAAAGGCCCAAATGGTAGCTAAAGATAAATGTGTATACATCCGAATTAGACTGTGTTGTTTCTCTGTGTCGTATAATATCTGTGGGTAGATACATAATTTTGTATTTATTTATCTTGCCGTGTCCATGTGGTGTAAAATCGGAGGTGGTGACCCCTTTAAGAGCTTTAAGGCAACGAAATTTCATTTTTAATCTGTGCCAATTAGTGTACATTCAAAGTGACAATCAAGCTATTCTATTCTATTCTTCTTTTCTAATTCTCTTCTCTCTTCTCTTTTCTTTTCTACAGTTTCCCCGAAAATAAGATCCAACCAGAAAATAAACCCTAGCATGATTTTTCAGGAGGCTCGTAATATAAGCCCTACCCCCAAAATAAGCCCGTTAAGATTGTCAACCAGACCGATGCATTTAGTACCATATTTCCCCCGAAAAATAAGATCTAACCAGAAAATAAGCCCTAATGGGTCTTTTGGAGCAAAAATTAATATAAGACTCGGTCTTATTTTCAGGGAAACATGGTAATTCTATTCTATTCTATTCTATTCTATTCTATTCTATTCTATTCTATTCTATTCTATTCTATTCTATTCTATTCTATTCTATTCTATTCTATTCTACTCTACTCTACTCTACTCTACTCTACTCTACTCTACTCTACTCTACTCTATTCTACTATACTCTATTTTCTTTTTTCTCTATTCTCTCTACTCTACTTTCTCTTCTCTTCTCCTCTCCTCCTTTCATTCTATTCTACTCTATTTCTATTCTCCTACTCTACTCTACTCTACTCTACTCTAATTCTATTTCTATTTCTATTCTCTATATTCTCTATTTATTCTCTATTTTCTCTATTCTACTCTCCTCTCCTCTCCCTCTCATTCTATTCTACTCTATTCTACTTCTATTCTATTCTATTCTCTAAATTCTCTATTCTCTTTTCTCTATTCTACTCTACTCTCTTCTCTCCTCTCCTCTCCTCCTATTCTACTCTATTCTCTATTCTTCTATTCTACTCTACTTATTCTATTCTATTCTATTCTACTCTCTATTTTCTATTCTCCTATTCTACTCTACTTCTCTTCTCTCTGCTCTCTTCTCCTATTCTATTCTATTCTATTTTATTCTATTCTACTCTACTGTACTGTACTGTACTCTAATTCTATTCTATTCTACTCTATTCTCTATTCTCCTCTCCTCCTCCCTTCCTTTCTCTTCCCTCTATCCCCTATCCTATCCTATATAGGGGCACCGGCACCAGAAGGCCCAGGCGCACAGCTTACAAGCTGCGAGGATGGCCACCAAAGTGCCCGTTCGTGCCAGAATCTGGTGAGAGGTTGCCTGGCTAAAACCAGCAGCCACAGCGGCTGTCTGTTTGAAAGAAAGCAAAAAAAATTTTTTTTTTTTTCAAAAAATAAAAAAAGGAAGGAAGGGGGAAAAAGCGGCTCAGAGAAGGCAAGGCCAGGGAAAGCAGAGCCCGTCAAGCATCGAAGGCAGCAAGGAGAAGGAGAAAAGGAGGGACGTGCATGGGAGGAGCAGAGGGAGAAAAATGAGAATTTAGGAGCCTCGGCGCGCAAGGGAGGCGAGCCAGCGAGAGAGAGAGAGACACAGAGAGAGAGAGAGAATTAGTACCTTTTCTTCAGCCTGAGAAAGGAATTTCAAGTTTTGGTCCATCAGACGGTTCTGCTCATTCGTTTCTCGTAAACGGCTGGTTTAGGGACGGCCACGGGTTCGAGGGGGGAAGGAGGGGCCGGAAAGGAGCAGCGGTGGCGGCGGCAAACAACAACGGAAAAAGAGGCAAAGCAGCCGTAAAAGGAAGGGACGGACGGACAAGGAAGAAAGGCAAGGAGGGAGGGAGAAAAAAAGGAAAAATAAAAATTGGTCACAACACATGCATGGCGGGAGGGAGAGGATTTTCAAGGGGACGGGGAGAGTGGGCTGTTTGGGGGGGGGGAGTGCGTGCCACAGGGGTGGGGTGGGTAGGAGGTGGAGGTAGGGGGTGCATTACACGAGGCCGGGAAGCTCGACGGGGGGATAAATGAAAGCAGGTTTGCTTGTGTGGAAGGTGATTCAACGCAGCCCGTGTTGGCGCTCCCATCGTCCAGGCCGATTCAGACATGCAATCGGTGGTCTGGGGCAGGAGGGGGGGGGTGTCTCCAAACTTAATTACTTACTTCCCTTCCATCTCTTTCTCCTGCCCCTTCCTTCCTTCCTTCCTCCCTTCCATCCATCCATCCATCTCTTCCTTCATGGCCCTTCCTTCCTTCCTTTCTCTTCCTCCTGCCCCTTCCATCCATCAATCCGTCCATTTATCCATCCATCCATCTTTCTCCTGGCCCTTCCTTCCTTTCTCTTCCTCTTGCCCCTTCCTTCCTTCCATCCATCCATCTTTCCATCCATCTATCCATCCATCTATCTCTTCCTCCTGCCCCTTCCTTCCTTCCATCCATCTCTTTCTACTGGCCCTCTCTCCCTTCCTTCCATCCATCCATCCATCCATCCATCCATCCATCCATCCATCCATCCATCCATCTCTTCCTTCCTGGCCCTTCCTTCCTTCCTGGCCCTTCCTTCCTTCCTCTTCCTCTTGCCCCTTCCATTCATCTATCTATCCATCTCTTTCTCCTGCCCTTTCCTTCCTTCCTTCCTTTTCCTCCTGCCCCTTCCTTCCTTCCTTCCATCCATCCATCCATCTCTTCCTTCCTGGCCCTTCCTTCCTCTTCCTCTTCCTCCTGCCCCTTCCATCCATCCATCTATCCATCTCTTCCTTCCTGGCCCTTCCTTCCTCTTCCTCTTCCTCCTGCCCCTTCCATCCATCCATCTATCCATCTCTTTCTCCTGCCCTTTCTTTCCTTCCTTCCTTTTCCTCCTGCCCCTGCCTTCCTTCCTTCCATCCATCCATCCATCTCTTCCTTCCTGGCCCTTCCTTCCTCTTCCTCTTCCTCCTGCCCCTTCCATCCATCCATCTATCCATCTCTTTCTCCTGCCCTTTCCTTCCTTCCTTCCTTTTCCTCCTGCCCCTGCCTTCCTTCCTTCCTCCCTCCCTCTTCCTCCTGCCACTTCCTATCCTACACACCCATTGCCGGTGGATCCATCATCCCCGGCTTTGCCGGATCAGATATTCTGGGAGTGGAAGTCCACAAGCCTTAAAGTTGCCAAGGTTGGAGACCCCTGCTCCAAGAGCTGGGGACAAAGTGCCCGGGAGGAGTGAGGGGCCCACCATGTTGGGATGACCACGGCACTGCGGTTGTAGGCTTTGAAGAGGGACGTCCGGCGGTCAGCCCACATGTTGTCCTTCCGAGAAAAGGCCGAGACGGAAGAGGAAGGAGCGACGTCCAACTCTCTCCCCTTCCACCGTCGGCCCCACAGCTTCAGGCCTCGTCTAACCGGGGAGTGGGGGGCAGGTGGGGGGGCAGAGACAAGCCACTGGTGTTAGCAACACATGCGGGGCAGGGCAGAAGGGAGGGTGTGTATCATGCAAAAGGAGCTGGCGAGAGGACAAACACTCACGATTCGGCCAGCTCGGCTCTCTCCTCGGTCCGTTCCAGATCTCCTTCAATGATCACCAGCTTACGAGCAACCTAGGAGGAAGAGGAGGGGGTGGCAGAGAGGGTGAGAAGGGAAAAGAGGGGGGGCGGGCTTGGTTGGGGGGGGTTAAGGGACCAAGGCTAGAAACCAGGAGACGGGGAGTTCTAGTCCCGCCTTAAGTAGGAAAGCCAACTGGGTGACTTTGGGCCAATCACCAGGAGTCGCGGAATTCTAGTCCCGCCTTAAGTAGGAAAGCCAACTGGGTGACTTTGGGCCAATCACCAGGAGACAGGGAGTTCTAGTCCCGCCTTAAGTAAGAAAACCAACTGGGTGGCTTTGGGCCAATCACCAGGAGTCGCGGAATTCTAGTCCCGCCTTAAGTAAGAAAACCAACTGGGTGGCTTTGGGCCAATCACCAGGAGTCGCGGAATTCTAGTCCCGCCTTAAGTAGGAAAGCCAACTGGGTGACCTTGGATCAATCACCAGGAGACTGGGAATTCTAGTCTTGCCTTAACCATGAAAGTCAGCTGGTTGATTCTGGGCCAATCACCAGGAGACGGTGAGTTCTAGTCCCACCTTTGGCATGAAAGCCGTCTGGGTGACTTTGAGCCAATCACCAGGAGATGGGGAGTTCTAGTCCCACCTTAGGCACGAAAGGTGGATGGGTGACCTTGGATCAATCACCAGGTGGCAGTGAGTTCTAGTCTCGCCTTAGGCACGAAAGCCGGCTGGGGAACTTCGGGGCAGCCTCTCTCACCCAATACCAGAGAAGGACTCCCGAACTGCAGCCCGTCCCTTAAAATGAAAGGCTCTAGTCCCTCGTGATGCCGAAAGGAAGGCTGCATGGAAGAGGTTTTGCTTATATACACCGAGAAACTACAGATTTTTACAGACTTGGGGTCAAAATTCTCTCTGAAAAGTCATCGGCCGTGGTCTTCTTCCCCCTCCTCAAAATCCCAGGTGATCGAGGGAGATTCCTGCTGCCAGAGCGAAGGGCCACCCACCTCCTCGTACTTCCGGTCGGCCTCCTCGGCAATGTGCTTGGCCTCCTTCAGCTGGATCTCCTGCAGCTCCATCTTCTCCTCATCCTTCAGGGCTCTGTTTTCAATGACTTTCATGCCCCTGTCGGGAACGAACCAACGAATGAATGAATGAATGAGGAAGGAAGGAAGGAAGGGACAGGGGAAGGAATAAAGGAGGAAGGGAGGGAGGGAGGGAAGAAAGGATGGAAGGAAAGAAAGAAAGGAGGGAGGGACAGGGGAATAAAGGAGGGAGGGGGGAGGGAATACAGGCAAAGGGAGAAAGGAAGGAAGGAAAGAAGGAAGAGATGGGAAGAGAAGGGAAGAAGGAATAGACGGGAAGGGAGAAAGGAAGGGAAGAAAGAAAGGAGGGAGGGAAGGACAGGAGAAAGAATAAAGGAGGGAGGAAAGGAAGGCAGGGAGGGAGGCACAGGGTAAGGGAAAAGGAAGGATGGAAGGAAAGAAGGGAGGGAGGGAGGGACAGGGGAAGGAATAAAGGAAGGAGGAGGAAAGGAAGAAAGGAATAGACAGGCGAAGGGAGAAAGGAAGGAAGGAAAGAAGGAAGAGAAGGAAGGAAGGAGGGAAGAAAAGAAGGAATAGACAGGGGAATGGAGAAAGGAAAGATGGGAGGAAAGAAGGGAGGGAAGGAATAAAGGAGGGAAGGAATAGACAGGCGAAGGGAGGGAGGGGAGGAAAGAAGGAATGGAGGGAAGGAAGCGACGGGACAGTCAGCTGATATACTTGCTTTACGACCCTCCCGACTTACGACCCACCCCTATGACAGTCGTAAGTCAAGGACGGAGCCACTCAGAAGCCCCCCCCCCCGCTCCCGCCCCCCGGGCTAAGCAAGCCAGGCCCAGCTGCCCTCACCCACCTCTCGCTCTCATCGGCGGCCTTCTCGGCTTCCTCCAGCTTCTGCAAGGCCGTGGCCAGGCGCTCCTGAGCCCGGTCCAGCTCCTCCTCAACCAGCTGGATGCGCCGGTTCAAGGACGCAACCTCGGCTTCAGCCTGGGAGGGGAGGCAGGGGGAGGGGGGAAGAGAGACAGACCATACATTAACCCCCCCCAACCAGAGCAAATTCCCTCTTCCAGGGGCCACATCCGGCCCTTGCGCTGTCCCTCTCCATCCGGCCTCTTTGTATTGCTTTCCCAGGGACTCCTCGACTTACGTCCACCGCTGAGCCCAACGTTTCTGTTGCTAAGCGAGACAGTTGTTAAGTGAGTTTTGCCCCAACTTTCCGTGCCTCCTCCCTCCCTTCCATCCATTTCTCTTTTTCTTCCACTCCCCCTTCCTTCCCTTCGTCCCCCTTCCTTCCATTCATCCATCTATCTCCTCCTCCCTCCCTTCTTCTTTCTCTCTTATCCTTCCTTCCCCCTCCAATCTTCCGTCCTTCTCTCCCTCCCTCCCATTTTTCATTCCATCCATTTCCTCCTCCTCCCTTCTTTTCTCGTTCTTCCTTCCCCCTCCAATTGTCTTTCCTTCCTTCCCTTCCTTCTCTTCTTCCTCCTCTCCCTTCATTCTTCCATCTCCTCCTCCCTCCCTTCTCTTATCCTTCCTTCTCCCTCCAATCTTTCCTTCTCTCCCTCCCTCCCATTTTTCCTTCCTTCTCCTCCCCATTCCTTCCTTCCATCCATCCATTTCCTCCTCCTCTTTTCTCTTATCCTTCCTTCCCCCTTTCTTCCTCTTCTTCCTTCCCTTCCTTCTTTCCATCTCCTCCTCCTCTTTTCTCTTATCCTTCCTTCCCTCTCCAATCTTCCTTCCTTCCTTCTCTTCTTCCTTCCATCTCTTCCTCCTCCCTCCCTCCCTCCCTTCCTTTCTCTTAGGCTTCCTTCCCTCTCTTCTTCCTCCCCTTCCTTCCTTCCCCCTTCCCTCCCCTCCTCCTCCTCCCCCAGAGCTGCGGGCACCATCTGCTGCCAAGCTTAATCCCGAGCAATCTTCGTATGGTTTTAGCACATGGACTTTTCCTGGCCGGAGCGTCCCGGGCTGAGCTTGGAGAGGTCTCAGCCTCAAATCTGCGCCACCCTTGACCCCCGGGGCAGATTTGAAGGAGGCGCCACCTTAGCCAGCTGGTGGACAGGAGAAGAGAGAGGGCGAGGGTCTCCCTCGCCAGGCTGGCGTTGCTTCAGAACCAGACCCCGGGGCTGGCAAAGGTGTCAGCTGCTTCGGCAGCTAAATCCAGAGATTCCTTAAGCTTTTCAAAGATAATTTTAAGAGGTGGACTTCAACTCCCAGAATTCCCCAGCCAGCATCTTTAAGATATTTGGACTTCGACTCCCAGAATCCCCCAACCAGGTTTTAAGATATTTGGACTTCAACTCCCAGAATTCCCCAGCCAGGTCTGGGAGTGGAAGTCCAGCCCTCTTAAATCATGCAAACTGGGGGATTCTGGGAGTCGAAATCCACCCCTCTTAAAGCAGGCTGGCTGGGGGATTCTGGGAGTTGAAGTCCAGCCCTCTTAAACCGAGACAGGGAAAACAACACTGGGCTCGGACCAGGCAGTGGAGACTCACATTTGCAAATTCACCCAGGGGTAAACAAAAAAAAAAAAGTTTTTTTTTCCCCCAAGGAAAGATTTCCCCAGCTCTTCACCACTTTTTCGGAAGGGAGGGATAGGGAGGAAAAAAAATCTGCTGAACTTCACCCTCACAGGGAATGTCGTCCCTCAAGAGGGCAACTCATGTGGGTGTGGGTGGGGGTGGGAGAGAGAGAAAAAGAGAAAGTGAGAAAGAGAAAGAAAGAGATAGGCAGAAAGGGAGAGAGAGAAAAAGAGAAAGTGAGAAAAAGAAAGAAAGAGATAGGGAGAAAGGGAGAGAGAGAGAGAAAGAAAGAGAGAGAAAGGGAGAGAGGGAGAAAGAGAAAGAGGGGGGGGAGAAAAGGGAGAGAAAGAAAGAGAGAAAGAGAGAAAGAGAAAGAGAGAAAGAGAGAGAAAGAGAAAGAGAGAGAGAAAGGGAGAGAGGGAGAGGGAGAGAAAGAAAGAGAGAGAGAGAAAGAGAGAAAGGGAGAAAGAGAGAGGGGGGAGAAAAGGGAGAGAAAGAAAGAGAGAGAAAGAAAAAGAGAGAGAAAGAAAGAAGGAAGGAAGGAGAAAGAGAGAAAGAGAGAAAGAGAGAAAGAGAGAAGAAGAAAGAAAGAAAGAAAGAAAGAAAGAAAGAAAGAAAGAAAGAAAGAAAGAAAGAAAGAAAGAAAGAAAGAAAAAACAGCTCCTGGCACCCAGAGCCTACCCCCTCCTCCTTATGGGAACCCAGCAAAGAAAACTTGGGAAAGTCCACTCCCACCCCTCACTTTGCAAAATTCCTTCGTGCACCAGGCTTGGAAGAAGTCTCTCCCGCCCCCCGCCCCCCCATCCTCACCCCACTGCCGCCATATCCCCAAGGAGCCTCCCTAGAAGCAGACAAAGAAAGTCAGCCACCACGGACGGGAGGGGGGCGGGGGGGGCAGAGGAATGTCAGAGAGAGAGAGAGAAAGAGAGAGCCAGCCGGGAAGGCGTGGGACCAGAGCCAGCTCTGCCCTAGAGAGCCAAGTCCGCAGGGAAGGGCTCCAGAAGGAAGGGTGGGTGGGTGTGTGGAACGGACATGAGAGCAAGGTTCCAATATTTGGGGGGGGGGGCTGCCCCAAAGAAAAGGGGGTCAACTTGTTCTCCAAAGCATCGCAAAGCAGGACGAGTGGTCCTCAGAAAAATTATTTGCATTTTTTATATTGCAAAATATAAATCGGGGGGGGGGGGGGTTTCTCAAACTCTACGGCCCTTGGGCCGGATACGTGCAATGAACATTTGTGTTGCTGCAGAGAGTCTCCCCCTTCGGGGTCTTCTTCTGTGGGTCGGAGGGGGGAAAGAAATTCTGAATTGGGGTCTGCTTCGGCCTCCTGGTGGGGGGCTTTGGGTGAAGGCTGGAGGGAAGCGTCGCTGGTGGGGAAGAGCCGGAGAGCCTCGTTCCAGTGGGGCAGCTTCATGACCTGGAAATGGCTGACCAACTCAGCCTGCTGAGCCTCCAGGCGCCGGTACCTGGCCTTGCACTCCCGCAGGTCTTCCCTCTGCTTGGAAAGCCTATGCTCCTAGTCCTCAGTGAGGTGCTTCTGCTGAGCCTCCTCCTCGGCCAGATCCAATTTGAAGTGAGCTGTTTTGCCAACTCTGAGTCCTTCGGGAGAAGGGCGGTATAGAAATTCAATAAATAATAAAATAATAATAAATAACTCTTTCTCTTTCTCGTGGGGGCTGCTTAGCTCCAACAACTGATTCCTGCTGGGGTCCTAAGGACCTCGGGCGGGCAGGCGAGGGGAGGCGCCCCTCGACGTGAGTGACATCAAGTCGGCCACGCCCCCCCACCCAGTCACATGACCACCTCGTCACACCCACCCGGCCGGTCATTAGTCAGATCGTATTAGTGGTCCGCGGGATTTAAAACTATGAATTTAGGGGTCCCGAAAGGTCGGACTAGATGACCTCCAAGGTCCCTCTCAACTCTTTTGTTATTCTGAGTCCGGCAAAGATGCCAAGCCATCGTCGACGTCCCTACAGTTAAAATTAGAAAATCTCAGTTTCAGAAGGTTTTAATTGGCCGTCGTCGTCGTCCCACCGGGGAGAATTTTTCCTATTTCGGAGCATTTCAACTAGGACGGCCCGATTTCGCTGAAGGTGAAATAAAAGACATGGATGTTAAGAGGGATGGCATGCAGCTTGGCGTGGAAATCTGCAGACGTCCGAAGAAGCCGGCTCTGACCAGGTTCGCCGCATGGCTTCTGTGCCAGGCTGTTAGCGGGCCACACGCAGCTGTGCCAACGTCATGTGCCATCCAGCGAGCCTTCCCTGGGGCGGAGAGTTCTGCTCTGCATCTGGGCTCAGTCTTATCCTATTTATTATTCCTGATCAAATCACAATTCACCCACTTGTCTGAAAGGGTCTGGAAAGAAAGAAGGAAGGAAGGAAGGAAGGTAGGAAGGAAGGAAAGAAGGAAGGTTGGAAGGAAAGAAGGAAGGAAGGTTGGAAGGAAAGAAGGAAGGAAGGAAGGAAGATAGGTAGGTAGGAAGGAAAGAAGGAAGGAAAGGAAGGAAGGAAGGAAGGTAGGAAGGAAAGAAGGAAGGAAGATAGGTAGGTAGGAAGGAAAGAAGGAAGGAAGGAAGATAGGTAGGTAGGAAGGAAGGAAAGAAGGAAGGAAGGTAGGAAGGAAGGAAGATAGGTAGGTAGGAAGGTAGGAAGGAAAAAAGGAAGGAAGGAAGGTAGGAAGGAAGGTAGGTAGGAAGGAAAGAAGGAAGGAAGGAAGGAAAGAAGGAAGGAAGGAAGGAAGGAAGGAAGGAAGGAAGGAAGGAAGGAAGGATATCAGAATAACAGAGTTGGGAGGGACCTTGGAGGTCTTCTAGTCCAACCCCCTGCTCAAGCACGAGACCCTAGGACCCATTCAGGCAAGTGGCTGTCCATTCTCTTCTTGAAAACTTCCTGTGATGGAGCAATTGACAACTTCTGGTGGCAAGGTGTTCCACCGGTTAATTGTTCTCACTGTCAGGAAATTTCTCTTTAATTCCAGGTTTTGCTTCTCTCCTTGGTGAGTTTCCATCCGTTGCTTCTTGTCCTGCCTTCAGGTGCTTTGGAGAATAGGTGGAACCCCCCCCCCTCTTCTTTGGGGCAGCCCCCCAAATATTGGAACATTCTTATCGTATTCCCGCTAGTCCTTCTTTTCTCTCGACCGGCCAGACCCAATTCCTGCCACCGTTCTTCCTACGTTTTCGCCTCCAGGCCTTTAATCCTCCTAGTTAGCTCTCCTCGGCGCTTTTTCCCAAAGTCTCAACCTCTTTTTTGTAATGTGATGACCGAAAAACTGGGCACAGGATTCCAGCTGTGGTCTTAACCTTAGCTACTTTCAGATGTCTAGATGACAACTCCCAGAATTCCCCTAGCCGGCAAATTCAAATGCCGGTCATGAGGACTAGAAACCTGCTCAAGCAGAAGCCAAAACTCAGCGGGACAGAATCCCCAAGCAGTTCTTCCTCTACGGACTTTTTATCCCTCCCAAAAGATGACACACACACTCCCCAATTCAGAAAAGGAATCTGTTTGTCTTTCGGCCTCTTTTAAGCCAAGTTTTATCAGCCAGGGCTGGTAATCTTCCATAGGGGGTTTATCGCATCTCGGCTAATTTTGCAAAGCATTAATGCCAATGCAAGTCCGCACAAGCCCAGGAGCTGCAAAAGGGCAGCTGGAGGTCTGTTTCCAGACTCCCCCACCCCACCCCGAACGAACGAACGAACGTGCAATAGAAGGAGTGTCGAAATCAAAAGCTGCCCCGGGAAAAGAATGCCAAGATGTTTTTTTCAAAGGTCCGGGCACATCTGCAGCCTCTCCAATGGATGCTACGTGGGGGATCTGCGAGACGAGAGACAGGCTACGAGGCGGGGTCTCCTTGATCCGGCGATGTCTCCCCTCCACCCACCCAGGCAGATTTCGGTGCCCAGCCAGCGTGGGAACCAAGTCACTTCAAACAACTTTGCCCAAATCCACAAGCCAGGCTCCAGATAAAGGGGACTCCAGAGTTGGCCGCTTAACATGCTTTAAAATATTTGGACTTCGACTCCCAGAATTCCCCAACCAGGTTTGAAGATATTTGGACTTCAATTCCCAGAATTCCCCAGCCAGCATCTTTTAAGATATTTGGACTTCAACTCCCAGAATCCCCCAGCCAGCATCTTTAAGATATTTGGACTTCGACTCCCAGAATCCCCCAGCCAGGTTTTAAGATATTTGGACTTCGACTCCCAGAATTCCCCAGCCAGGTTTTAAGATATTTGGACTTCGACTCCCAGAATTCCCCAGCCAGGTTTTAAGATATTTGGACTTCCACTCCCAGAATCCCCCAGCCAGCATCTTTAAGATATTTGGACTTCGACTCCCAGAATCCCCCAGCCAGGTTTTAAGATATTTGGACTTCCACTCCCAGAATTCCCCAGCCAGCACGCTTTAAGATATTTGGACTTCAACTCCCAGAATTCCCCAGCCAGCACGCTTTAAGATATTTGGACTTCGACTCCCAGAATTCCCCAGCCAGGTTTTAAGATATTTGGACTTCGACTCCCAGAATCCCCCAGCCAGGTTTTAAGATATTTGGACTTCCACTCCCAGAATTCCCCAGCCAGCACGCTTTAAGATATTTGGACTTCCACTCCCAGAATTCCCCAGCCAGCACGCTTTAAGATATTTGGACTTCCACTCCCAGAATTCCCCAGCCAGCACGCTTTAAGATATTTGGACTTCCACTCCCAGAATTCCCCAGCCAGGTTTTAAGATATTTGGACTTCCACTCCCAGAATTCCCCAGCCAGCACGCTTTAAGATATTTGGACTTCGACTCCCAGAATTCCCCAGCCAGGTTTTAAGATATTTGGACTTCGACTCCCAGAATTCCCCAGCCAGGTTTTAAGATATTTGGACTTCAACTCCCAGAATCCCCCAGCCAGCATCTTTAAGATATTTGGACTTCCACTCCCAGAATTCCCCAACCAGGTTTGAAGATATTTGGACTTCAACTCCCAGAATCCCCCAGCCAGGTTTTAAGATATTTGGACTTCAACTCCCAGAATCCCCCAGCCACCAAGTTCTAAGATATTTAGACTTCAACTCCCAGAATCCCCCAGCCACCAAGTTCTAAGATATTTGAACCCAGACCTAAAAAGACCCCTTACTCAGCATTGCCTAGCAGACATAGTGACTTTTTCCCCCCAATAAACCAGAGTCTCACCCACCCACCCACTTAAGTAAAATTAAGCACCTCCTGGGGAACCAAGCTTGGATCCCATCAAGTCTGAAAGGATGGATTTGGGGAGGGGGGGGATCGGGAAACCAGGCGGAGGGAGGGCGATGGTGGAAAGAGATTGAAGCCCAGACTCCCTGACTCCCCATTTTTCAGAGGAAGACATAGCCTGGCTATAAATCTTCCTCCAGCCACCCCCCCCCTCCCCAAAGGCCTGCTGACAACGCCCCCCCCCCACTTTTCCAAAAAGGCAACCCAGAAAGGGCTTCCCATCCCCATCACAATAAAAGGGGAGAAGTGGAATTTAGGAGAGAGAGAGAGAGGAAGAAGGGGAGGAAAAAAAATAAATAGAACAGACTATCTGTCGGCTTGGAAAGCTTTTGCACAGGCGGCTTTTTTTGGGGGGGGTGGGGGGTTTAAAGGACCCGCAAAAGGGGAGAACAGAAGGGCCTCTGTGCCAGCAACGGCCGGACAAAAGGAGAAGTCACAGCGCCTCTTTTTTTTGTGGGGGGGGGGGGTGCGGGGAAGAAAAGGCAAGAGCGGATTTATTCATCCTTACACGCTAATCCCCAGCCGGAATTTCCCATCTCTGCAAAAATGAGGAGTGGGGTGGGTGGAAATCCCATCAATTCAGAATAAAGCCGGAAGGGACCTCGGAGGTCTTCTAGACCGACCCCCTGCTCGAGCAGGAGACCCGAGGACCGTTTCAGACAAGGGACTTGTCCGGTCTCTTCTTGAAAACCTCCAGTGATAGAGCAACGCACAATTTCCAGTGGCAAGCAGTTCCGCTGGTTAATTGTTCTCTCACTGTCGGGAAATTTCTCCTTAATTCCAGGTTGCTTCTCTCTTTGGTTAGTTTCCGATCGTCGTTGTTTCTTCTCCTGCCTTTAAGAGCTTTGGAGAATAAATTGAGCCCCTCTTCTTTGGGGCAGCCCCCCCAAATATTAGAAGGCTGCTATCACGTCACCCCCCCCCTACTCCTTCTTTACTCTAGACTGGCCAGACCCAATTCCTGCCACCGTTCTTCCTACGTTTTCGCTTCCAGGCCTTTTAATCCCCAGAATTCCCCAAGCTGGCAAATTCCGATGCCGGTCATGAGGACTAGAAACCTGCTCAAGCAGAAGCCAAAACTCAGCGGGACAGAATCCCCAGCAGTTCTTCCTCTACGGACTTTTATCCCTCCCAAAAGACAACACGACTCCCCCCCCCAATTCAGAAGAGGAATCTGTTTGACTTTTGGCCTCTTTTAAGCCAAGTTTTATCAGCCAGGGCTGGTAATCTTCCATAGGGGGTTTATCGCATCTCGGCTAATTTTGCAAAGCATTAATGCCAATGCAAGTCCGCACAAGCCCAGGAGCTGCAAAAGGGCAGCTGGAGGTCCGTTTCCAGACCCCCCCCCACCCTGAACGAACGTGCAACAGAGGCAGTGTCGAAATCAGACTGTCTGGCCAGATGTTTTGCAAAGGTCCGGCCACATCTGGCAGCCCCTCCAATCCTGGAAAAACTGCTATTATATTCAGCCCCACATTCCTTTTTTTCCCCCCTTGACCCTCCATACCCAATTCCTGCAACCAGGCCAGGAGGAAGAGATGGATGGATGGATGGATGGAAGGGGCAGGAGGAAGAGATGGATGGAAGGATGGAAGGGGCAGGAGGAAGAGGAAGGAAGGAAGGGCCAGGAGGAAGAGATGGATGGATGGATGCAAGGGGCAGGAGGAAGAGGAAGGAAGGAAGGAAGGGCCAGGAGGAAGAGATGGATGGATGGATGGAAGGGATGGATGGATGGATGGAAGGGGCAGGAGGAAGAGGAAGGAAGGGCCAGGAGGAAGAGATGGATGGATGGAAGGAAGGAAGGAAGGGGCAGGAGGAAGAGGAAGAGAAAAGAAAGAAGGGCCAGGAGGAAGAGATGGATGGATGGATGGATGGATGGATGGATGGAAGGGGCAGGAGGAAGAGATGGATGGATGGAAGGAAGGATGGAAGGGGCAGGAGGAAGAGGAAGGAAGGAAGGGCCAGGAGGAAGAGATGGATGGATGGATGGATGGATGGAAGGAAGGAAGGGATGGATGGATGGAAGGGGCAGGAGGAAGAGGAAGGAAGGGCCAGGAGGAAGAGATGGATGGATGGAAGGAAGGAAGGAAGGGGCAGGAGGAAGAGAAAGGAAAGAAGGGCCAGGAGGAAGAGATGGATGGATGGATGGAAGGAAGGAAGGATGGAAGGGGCAGGAGGAAGAGAAAGGAAAGAAGGGCCAGGAGGAAGAGATGGATGGATGGATGGAACGCCGTGACGGTCGTTAAGTGTGAAAAGCAGTCCTCAGTCACTTTTTTCAGCGACGGCGTAACTTCGAACGGTCACTAAACAAACGGAGGTCAGTATCTTAAGGTTTGTGCTGGGTCCCCACATTTAACCATCATCAAGGACCTCTAACCCGGTTAATTTTTTTAATTTTTTTTTTAATTTTTATTTTTTTGCTTCTTAACGAGGAAGTCCCTGTTTCCCACCTGGCTTTCCCACAACACCCAAATCCGCCGAAACCTGAACTTAAGCGAAGTATTTATAATATTTGCACTTATATATATATAAGTGCCGATAAGAAAGCGGGCAAAGGACAAACTCGGGCATAAATAATATGATAAAAAACTTGCAGACGAGGAAGTCAGAAGGTTTAAAAAAAACAAGAACTGGCAGGTTTCCCACATCCACACCTAAGCAATGAAACACTCTGATTTTTCTCCGACACTCTACACAAAACGATCCCGGGTAGTCCTCGACTTACGACCTCTGCCAGAATTTCCACGGCCGAGCGAGGTTGTTAAGTGAACCGACGCTCGATTTCACCACTTTTTTTTCCCCCTTTTGCCAGGGCGTTACAGCAAATCGCTGCGGTTAAGGGAATCAAACCATCGTTAAGCGACTCACGTGGTCGTTAAGCGAATCTAGCTCCCCCCACCCACCCACTGAGTTTACTTGTCAGAAGGCTGCCAGGGAAGGTCACATATTTTGACCCCGGCAGGGTGGCAAACTTTTATAAATACGTGATGGCTGCCAAATGCTCCAATTTGTCCAAACGGTCATAAGTGCGAGGACTGGTCCCTTTTGACGGCCGTCGTCATTTCGAACAGCGGCTAAACAAATGGTCGTACGTCGAGGACTACCTATAGATAACCGCACCCAAAGCCCTCTTCTGCTCCAGCGAACGCAGTATCCACTTATTTTTTTAGGAAAGTCAACCAAAAAAAACACACCAGTTTTTTAAGTTAATTTCTTATCTCTAAATGCACTGGGAAAGGAAACACACATACAGACAAGATGGGCCTCGGGGTAAATTTGCCTTTGTACCCCCCCCCCCAAAAAAGAGCCTGAGTGGCGCAGCAGACGAATGCTACTGTTAAAGGTAGTATTTAGCTGCCAGCTGCCTGCAATTACTGCGAGTTCAATTCTCACCAGGCTCAAGGTCGACTCAGCCTTCCATCCTTTCAAAGGTAGGTAAAATGAGGACCCGGATTGTGGGGGCAATAAGCTGACTTTGTATAAAAATATACAAAAGGATGAAGGCTATTGCTTAACGCACTGTAAGCCGCCCTGAGTCTCCGGAGAAGGACGGCATATAAATCAAAATAAAATAAAATAAAATAAATAAAATAAAATAATAAAATAAAATAAAATAAAATAAAATAAAATAAAATAAAATAAAATAAAATAAAATAAAATAATAAAATAAAATAAAATAATAAAATTAAATTAAATTAAATAAAAAATAATAAAATTAAATTAAATAAAACCTCTTCCCTAAAAAAATAATAGAGCGAGAGAGAGATAAAAATAAAAAGAATTGGGATGCACCCCAAGGCTTTATCTTGGGATCCCAAAGAAAAGACAAAGTTTGGGTTTCAAGTTGGCAGTTAATAAGAAAGCGTTCTTTTTTTTTAATCCTCCTCCACAGTGGCTGCTGGAAGGATGGGGAAAAAAAGGGCAAACAACACACAAAAATACACACACACACACAATTACAAACAGCCAGCAGGCTCGTCTTACCCTCTCCCCCCACCCACCCCACTCCACCCCGATGTGGGGTGGACAAAAGAGCGAAAGAATGGAGAGATTGAAGTCACATACACACTGGCACAAACTCTCTCTCTCTCTCACACACACACACACACACATATATGCTGGCACTCCTCCCCTCTTAAAACCAGGCAGGAAACGGGGGGCGGCACATCTCCACCCGTCGCCCCCCCCTCTCCTTCCCTGGGCACGGCCTGGACGGCTGCCCCATTTCCTAAATAGGGAAAAAGAGCCGTTTGCCCTGACCCACTTCCCATCCGTAAAGCCAACGCCTCTCTGAATTTATTCTGATTTTTTTCCCCCCTCTCTCTCTCTCTCTCTTTTTTTTTTTTTAAAGATGCTTTTTTTACAGCAGGGAGGCCATCTCGGCCTCGCACACTCGGGCTTTGCACACCCAAGGAAGAAGGGGGGGGGGGGGCAGCATCATTTAAATTTATTGGGGTTTTAAATCTGAGCCACTTTATTTAATTATTTTAAATTTTATACTGTTGTTTTGTCTGTGTTTTTAAATAGGCTGTACACAGCCCTGAGCCCTTCGGGAGAAGGGCGGTATAGAAATAAAATTATTATTATTATTATTATTATTATCAATTTTGCACAAACAAGCAAGAGGATCGCCAGTTCCTTGCCATGCCAAAATATCATAAAAAAAAAAAAATTAAGTTTCCTTCTTCTTCTCACTAAGGATAAAATATTCCTTTTTTTCCCCCTTCTTCTTCTTCTTTAATCCGATTCCATTTTACTGCCGGGGTTGAGATGGCTTAGTCAGCGGGACAGCAGTTTTAATCTCTCCCGTCTCGCCCTGCCTGCCGCAGCCCAGCCTCGCTGTCTACCTGATCCCTTCGAACAAGCAAGAGGACCCATCATCCACCCCTTCCTTCCCTTCAAGTTTTCTCCATCCTTTGGAGAGAAATCTTCCTTCCTTCTGTCTCTCTTTTCTGCAAAGGATCTATTTTTCTTCTCGGCTATCCAGGCCCCGGATCCTGAAAAATCAAATTATTTTAAGCACAGCCTGAATTTCAGGTTTAAAAAGGAGGGATCTACGGTACTAAATACCTGGGATTTCCATAGGCAGGATGAGGGATAGGAATGTTTCTGGAGGGGGAAAAAAATGATGATTAAACTCAGGTTAAATATATTTTGGGAGGCCTGAGGATAGACTGGGGTGGGGCAGCAGGAGGGGGAAAAAAGACAGCTGTTCCAAGGGAACCAGGTGAAAAAGAGGCAGATGGTTTCATTGGTTTACTAAATTTATATATATATATTTTATTTCAATCGGGATGGATCTGTCCACGCACGACTTCAGATCTTCCCAGCCCAAAACCCTTTCTTCTCCCACCAGTTTGTGCAACCAGCCTGAGACCACAACACAAGGGAGGCGTCCATTATTCCAGACGAACGAACAATATTGAGTCATGCGTGGGTTGGGGAGGTGGATTGAGCCTCCAGGGGCAGCAGCAGTATACCAGATGCCAAGGAAGATGTGGTAATTTGATGGCGGGCAGCTACCTGGGGCTTCTGGTGGAAAAAAAAAAATTGCAACGCTGCGTTAAATTTTTAACCCAGATTAGATTCTGCTAATGGTAAAGATGGATGGAAGAGAGCCTCCAGGGAGAGGAAGAGTCTATCTCCAACAGAAAGGTTCAGCAGAAAGTCTGGGGGAGAGAGTCCTATAAAACAGGTGAACCTTTCCACCTGTTCCAACTGCATCCTGCACACACCCCATGATCTAAGGAGCTGGGCACTCTTCCCATGCTCAGAGGCAACCTTGCTTGGGAGAATGACAGCATTTCATTAGCGGAAGAACCCTGAAGGGAAGCCACAAAAGGAGACAAAGTCCCTAAGATTTAAGAGCAAAACCCTCCAGGATGATCACTTTCAGAGGGGTGGACTTCAACTCCCAGAATCCCCCACCCCAGCCAGCCACATCCGGTTCTAAACACAAGGTCGGCAGTGGGGGGATTCTGGGTAGCAGCCCCCTGCCCCAAATTCCCTTCCCTCACAGCTGGCATCATTTGGGTCTCCATCAATCTGAGATGCCTCCAAACCCCATCCGCAGGAGAACAGCCATGGCAGGGGATTATGGGCCCTGTCCCCTTTTACAGGCCCAGCCGCAAAGCCTTCTGGGAAACATCCCCTCCACCAACAGGGAATTCTGGGTAACACCTCCCACCCACCCCCACCAAGTCTTCCCCTATCAGCTTGGCCAGCCTCATAGCATTCTGGGAAACCCCTTCTCTCCCCCTCCCCCAACCCCACCTTTTAAAGGTCACCCCCAACAGCTTGGCCAGCCGCAAAGCATTCTGGGAAGCCCCCCCACCTTTTTGAGACTCTCCACCACCACAGGATTCTGGGTAAAAGACCCCCCCCCTTTCTCCCAGCATCACCCCATCAATTCAGTCCAGCCCTAAAGCCTTCTAGGAAACCCCCTCCCTTCCTTGTAAAGGTCACCCCCACCAGCTTGGCCAGCCCCAAAGCCTTCTGGGAAGCCCCCTCCCCCACTGAAAGCCCTCCCACCAGCCCCAAAGCCTTCTGGGAAGCCTCCCCCCACCATCTTGGGAAGCACCAAAGTCTTCTGGGAAGCCTCCCCCCCCCACCAGCTCCAAAGCCTTCTAGGAAGCCCCCTCCTCCCTCTAAAGCCCCCCCTGCCAGCCCCAAAGCCTTCTGGGAAGCCCCCTCCTCCTTCTAAAGCCCCCACCAACCTCAAAGCCTTCTAGGAAGCCCCCTCCTCCCTCTAAAGCCCCCCCTGCCAGCCCCAAAGCCTTCTGGGAAGCCCCCTCCTCCTTCTAAAGCCCCCACCAACCTCAAAGCCTTCTAGGAAGCCCCCTCCTCCCTCTAAAGCCCTCACCAGTTCCAAACCCTTCTGGGAAGCCCCCTCCCCCCACTATAAAGCCCCCCCAGCTCCAAACCCTTTTGAGAAGCCCCCTCCTCCTTCTAAAGCCCTCACCAGCTCCAAACCCTTCTGGGAAGCCCCCTCCCCCCACTATAAAGCCCCCCCAGCTCCAAACCCTTTTGAGAAGCCCCCTCCTCCCTCTAAAGCCCTCACCAGCTCCAAACCCTTCTGGGAAGCCCCCTCCTCCTTCTAAAGCCCTCACCAGCTCCAAACCCTTTTGAGAAGCCTCCTCCTCCCTCTAAAGCCCCCCCACCAGTCCCAAAGCCTTCTGGGAAGCCCCCTCCCACATTTAAAGCCCCCACCACCATCTTGGGAAGCCCAAAACCTTCTGGGAAGCCCCCCTCCCAATTCTAAAGCCCCAACCCCCCCCCCTCTAAAGCCCCAAAGCCTTCTGGGAATCCCCCTCCCCCCTAAAGCCCCCCCACCAGTCCCAAAGCCTTCTGGGAAGCCCCCTCCCCCATTTAAAGCCCCCCCCATCTTGGGAAGCCCCCTCCCACCCTGGGGGAGCGGGGGATTCTGGGAAAAGAAGTCCCCAAAGGATGCTTATGTGGGGGGGGGGCAGCCAAGCCTCTCCCTCGCCCCCTCCTCCCCCCCTGAGGACCCCTCGCGGGGGATTATGGGTCCCCCCCCACCCCTCCCACCTGCTCTCGGGCGCGGCGCTCGGCCTCGGCCTCCCTCTGCAGCCGCTCGGCGCGCTCGTCGGCCTCGTCGGCGTGCTGCTGCAGCACCTGGATCTTGCGCTTCACCGCCTCGATGGTGGTCGCGCCCGCCATGGCCGCCCCGGCGCCGATGCTGCCGCCGCCCCCGCCCCGCCCCGCCCTCAAATACAGGGCCGCGCCCCGCCCCGTGACGTCACGCGATGACGACGGCGGCGGCGGCGGCGACGCCCTTGCCCTGCGTTGCCCCGGAGACGTGGGGGGGGGGAAGGTGGGCGGCGGCGGCGCCTCCCCGTGACGTCACGCGCCCGGGATGCCTCGGCGACGTCGTTGCCACGGAGACGCGTGCTAACCCCTCCCTCCCCTCTCCCCCACATACAACTCTCTTTTTCTCCCGCCCTTAAGCATCCTGGGACTTGTAGTCCAGGCTCCTTTTGGGGCCTGTAGGAAAGGGGAGTCCTTGCTTGGAGTCCCCTGAAGAAGAAGCCAGCCTGGCTCCCCCCCCCCCGCTTTGCATGGGTAGGAGTGCCATTCCTGCCGTTGCCCAGATGTAACAACGGATTTAAAAGAGTGGGAAGGGGCCTTGGAGGTCATCTAGTCCAACCCCCTTGCTTAGGCAGGAGACCCTATTTCTGACAGATGTACAATCCAGCCTCTTCTTGAAAGCTTTAGCCCAGATTTAACAGATTAACAGAATGGGAAGGGACCTCGGAGGTCATCTAGTCCACCCCCCCACACACACCTCCATACCATTTCTGACAGGTGTCAATCCGGTCTCTTCTTGAAAGCTACCGAGGATGAAGCTTCCCACAATTTCTGAAGGAAACTTCGGTCGATTGTCGTTGGGGGTCTATAAGGACCCCTGCCTTATAGCGGGCGGGTTGGGCTAGATGACCTCCGAGGTTCCCTTCCAACTCTGGATTCGGTAAGATTTCTGGTCGCAGCCCACTTAGGAACCGGGAGTGAAGGGGTGGTGGTGATATCACCACTCAATATCAAGTGCCAGGACATTGCGTGGCAAAGCTCTACTGGACATCCCAGAGTTGAATCGAGTCCTGCCTGCAATGCCAACCTGATGCAGCAACATCTGGAGCATCCCTTGAACGCTATCGGCATTGACAACCTCCCTGTTTAGTCAATTGCAAAAGGCAGCTTTGCTTGGAACTGCTTACATCCTTGCAACCGTTACCTTCGATATTATTAAACCGTAATGATATCTGCCTATTCCTGATCAGTGGATAAAAATGGTAAATCTGGACTTAAACATCTGGGCGACAAACTGTAATAATTGGACACCTTCGGCCTTGGCAAAAAACCCATCGGTCAATTAGGAATGGCAGCTCGACTTGGAAGAGCTGACATCCTTCAATAATATTTTAATATTATTAAGCAGCCATATCTGCCTCGCCTGGATCCTTGGGAAGGACTTGAGAGGTGAACAAAAAAGTCAAATCCAGTCTCAACATCTGGCTGACTCTGCTACTGACCATAATATTAGACTAAACATTCTTCGGTGTCCCCATCACCGTGTTTCTCAACCTCAAGCTTTGACATGGGTGGACTTCAACTCCCAGAATCCCCTAGCTGCCATGCTTTAAGATGGATGAACTTCAACTCACAGCTATGCTGGCTGGGGAATTCTGGGAGTTGAAGTCCACCCATCTTAAAGCATGGCAGCTGGGGGATTCTGGAAGTCCACCCATACTGCAAAATCTCCATTCCCTCCCCACTCCAGGGGAAGGATACTGCAAAATCTCCATTCCCTCCCCCCACTCCAGGGGAAGGATACTGCAAAATCTCCATTCCCTCCCCCCACTCCAGGGGAAGGATACTACAAAATCTCCATTCCCTCCCCCCACTCCAGGGGAAGGATACTGCAAAATCTCCATTCCCTCCCCCACTCCAGGGGAAGGATACTACAAAATCGCCATTCTCTCCCCACTCCAAGGGAAGGATACTGCAAAATCTCCATTCCCTCCCCTTTCCAGGGGAAGGATACTGCAAAATCTCCATTCCCTCCCCACTCCAGGGGAAGGATACTACAAAATCTCCATTCCCTCCCCCCACTCCAAGGGAAGGATACTGCAAAATCTCCATTCTCTCCCCACTCCAGGGGAAGGATACTGCAAAATCTCCATTCCCACCCAGTTCTCTGAACTACTCAAAATTTCCGCTACCGGTTCTCCAGAACCTGCTGGATTTCACCCCTGGCTCTACCCCTTTTGCCAACACAGCCGTGTGGTCTGAATTGACCCCTCTCCCTCCCTATGGCGGGGGGGGGGGAGCATTTGCTCTGTTCAACGGCTGGATTCTTTCCAACTCAGCCGGTTGGTCAGCGAGTGGAACTAGCTAGGCTGAAAAAAGAGGCAGAAAAATCAGAATTGGCTAAGCGAGGTTTGAAGACTGCAAGATAGGCAGATTAGACATATATGGGCATATATAGAAAATGGAATTATCTGAGCATCTGAAGGGGTTTTTTTTCCGTGGGGAAAGGAAACATTCCTTCCTGGTGAGGTCCATGCCTTTTTTTTTTTTCTCTCGTTTTTTTTTTTTCTTTAGCAGGGAAGAACCACATAAATTCTTTCCCCCTTACAAGACCGGTGGAAGATCTCAAAATCTCTTTGCTACTGGTTTGTTTTTCACCGCGTTATTTATACGTGGGGCTGGGAGGTTAAAAAAAAAAGCAGAGAAGAGCAGGTTTGCGGTCTGTTAAAGCTTAGCTGTAATAATTTATTTATTTTTTAAAGTGTCAGGGATGTTTTCGTGTCTGCGTTGTGCCCTGCGGGAACATTGCTGTGTCTGAAGGGGTGGCATCACCGTTTGCAAACGGAAAACTGTTGGGGTTTTTTTCCAGAGGTGAAAATCCAGCAGGTTCTGGCGAACCGGGAGCGGAAATTTTGAGCAGTTCAGAGAACCGGCAAATACCACTTCTGGCTGGCCCCAGAGTGGAGTGGGAATGGGGATTTTGCAATATCCTTCCCCCAGGAGTGGGGAGGGAATGGGGATTTTGCAGTATCCTTCCCCTGGAGTGGGGTGGGAATGGAGATTTTGCAGTATCCTTCCCCGCCATGCCCACAGAACCGGTAGTAAAAAAAAAATTGGATTTCACCACTGGTTTTTTTTTCCTCTCGATGAGAAATATACGACCATGATCCCTTTGCTTGATGGACAGTCGTGAAACTTTCCTGAATCAGGCTGGGGTTAGCCTGAGTTCTATTGCTGTGCTTGGACGACACCCAAAAATGCAAAAGTAGAATTTGGGAAGGATGCCCATAACCCATTATAAATTGAGAATGGTAGATGAGAGAGCAGGGGGGAAGGGATAAATAGATAATAGACAGATGATAGAGAGAGACAGATGGAAAGGAGGGAGGGAGGGAGGAAGGAAGGAAGAAAAAATGATGGGAGGAAGGAAGCAGGGAGGGAGGGAGGAAGGGAGGAAGGAAGGAAGGAAGGAAGGAAAGGACTGAGGAAGGAAGGAAGGAAAAATGATGGGAGGGAGGAAGGAAGGAAGGAAAAAGAATGGGAGGGAAGGAGGGAGGGAGGAAAGAAGGAAGGAAGGAAGGAAAAATGATGGGAGGGAGGGAGGAAAGAAGGAAGGAAGGAACGGACTAAGGAAGGAAGGAAAAGGAAGGAAGGAAAAATGATGGGAGGGAGGGAGGGAGGAAGGAAGGAAAAAGAATGGGAGGGAAGGAGGGAGGAAAAATGGGAGGGAGGGAGGAAAAGGAAGGAAGGAAGAAAAAATGATGGGAGGGAGGGAGGAAAGAAGGAAGGAAGGAACAGACTGAAGAAGGAAGGAAGGAAAGGACTGAGGAAGGAAGGAAGGAAAAATGATGGGAGGGAGGGAGGGAGGAAGAAAGAATGGGAGGGAAGGAGGGAGGAAAAATGGGAGGGAGGGAGGGAGGGAGAGAGGGAGGAAGGAAGGAAGGAAGGAACGGGCTGAGGAAGGAAGGAAAGGACTGAGGAAGGAAGGAAAGAAGAATGGGAGGGAAGGAGGGAGGGAGGAAAAATGGGAGCGGGGAGGAAAGAAGGAAGGAAGGAAGGAAGGAAGAATAGATGGTTAAGAGAGAGAGAGAGAAGGGAGGAAAAGAGGACGGAGGGATAAACATAGACAGACAAACAGAGATACAATTTTGTTTAAACTGCTGCATTTTCTCCTCCTTATTCAGAGTTTCTAATTCGACGCTCCCCAAAATTGACAAGAGGGGTCAGCCGCAGGGGAGCTTCCCGGGAAAATGTCTTCCCTGCACCCTCTTCCTGGCAGCCCTCCTTAGCCCGGCTTTACACTTAGCGTCCGAGAAGCGCCAAATATTTCTCGCCCTCCCAGGCTGATCTCTTGAGACGCTTCTCACCCTCTTCAAGATCTCCTCTCTGCATGGCTGGGATGCCTGAGAAAATACGCTAAACCCTAATTTTCCTCTTTCCTTGCCAGCTAACGTCTCCCGCTCAGCTCTTCTGGCAACTTCCAGATTGGGGGGGGGACTTCAAATCCCAGAATTCCCCAGCCCCAGGAATTCTGGGAGTTGAAGTCCACCCATCCGAACGCGGCCAAAGTTGAGAAACATTGATCTAGATTCTAGAGTTAAACTACTTGGCCGCTTTAAAGACTTGTGGACTTCACATCCCAGAATTCCCCTAGCTGGGGAATTCTGGGAGTTGAAGTCCTCCCATCTGAATGCGGCCAAAGACTTGTGGACTTCAACTCCCAGAATTCCTGGGGCTGGGGAATTCTGGGAGTGGAAGTCCAAACCTCCGAAAGCGGTCCAGATGGAGAAACATTGGTCTAGATTTAAACCAGTTGGCCATTTTAAAGACTTGTGGACGTCCATTCCCAGAATTCTGGGGAATTCGGGGCTGTATTTTCACACTTACGACCACCGCAGTTCCGTGATCAAAATTCGGACGCTCGACGACTGACTTGTATGTATGAGGGGTCGCGGTGGCATTTGGGGGGGGGGGGAGTCGTATGATTCCCCTTTTGCGACCGTCTCACAAAGCAAAGTCCAACGGAAAGCCGGATTCGCTTAACGACTGTTGGACTCGCTTAACGACTGCATCATTCACTTAACAACCAGTCATGAAAAAGGGACACGACTCACGGAACCAATGTCTCACCTAGCCACAGAAACGTTGGCCTCCGTTGTGGTCGTAATGCCGAGGACGAGCTGTAATGAAGCACCCCCCCCTCCCCAGAATGACCCAACGGCGCCCCCTCCAGGGAGAATCTGGAAGCGGGAAGGAATCCCCCCTCGGAGGCGATGACAGCCCATAGGTCTGTCATCCAAATACTTTGGGGTGATAAATCTGTACACAACTGATCCCCTCTGAATGTCACACAACAGCTGCACCCGGCATGCTGACAAATGATTTGGCCGCCCCTCCGGGACAAAACAGAGGCTGGCATTTGCCAAGGAAATGCCCGCTAACTTTTTACGACGAGCAGCTCGGGCTCCCCCCCCCAGGGGGCGCTGCACGGCGGCGTATCGTATCTTCCCTGCTCTCATCGCTGGAACTGACATTCTCCCTCCGTCCGTCTTCTATTATTTATAGGCAGCGCAGAAGCTTCAGCTGACAAAATCGAGGAAGGAGGGCACGCCTGGGCTTTTCGAGAAGAGACTTGAGCAGCCACTGGTCGGAAATGGTCTCTGGCTTGAGCAGGGGGTTGGACTAGATGGCCTCCCAGGGTCCCTTCCAAGTCCGTGATTCTATTCGAATCTGTTCTATATTCTATATTCTATTCTAATTCTATTCTATTCTAGTTATATTCTATTCTT
Source organism: Pantherophis vulpinus (assembly GCA_037215915.1). Lineage (NCBI taxonomy): Eukaryota > Metazoa > Chordata > Lepidosauria > Squamata > Colubridae > Pantherophis > Pantherophis vulpinus. Next base: position 25,541,686 of record JAXLNS010000009.1, on the reverse strand, counting down.
ATTTTCTATTCTATTTTTCTATTCTATATTCTATTCTCTAGTATTCTATTATTTTCTATAGTCTTCTATTCTATATTCTTCTATTCTATTTATTTCCTATTCTTATTTCCTATTCTATATTCTATATTCTATTCTGTTCTATTATTTTCTATATTCTATTGTATTGTATTGTATTATTTTCTATATTGTATTGTATTGTATTATATTGTATTGCATTCTATTCTATTCTATTGTATTGTATTCTATATTCTTTTCTCTATATTCTCTGTTTTCTATTTTCTCTACTCTACTCTACTCTCTCCTCTTCTCCTCTCCTCTCCTCTAATTCTCTTGTCTTGTCTTGTCTTCTCTATTCTTCTTTTCTCTCCTCTCCTCTTCTCTTCTATTTTCTCTTCTCTTCTTTTCTATTTTCTCTTCTCTTCTTTTCTATTTTCTATTCTCGTCTATTCTTCTCTTCTCTTCTCTTCTTCTCTTCTCTTCCCTTCTTCTCTTCTCTTCTATTTTCTCTTCTCTTCTCTTCTATTTTCTCTTCTCTTCTCTTCTCTTCTATTTTCTCTTCTCTTCTATTTTCTCTTCTCTTCTCTTCTTTTTTATTTTCTCTTCTCTTCTATTCTTCTCTTCTATTTTCTCTTCTCTTCTCTTCTATTTTCTCTTCTCTTCTCTTCTCTTCTTTTCTATTTTCTATTCTCTTCTATTCTTCTCTTCTCTTCTTCTCTTCTCTTCTCTTCCCTTCTTCTCTTCTCTTCTATTTTCTCTTCTCTTCTCTTCTCTTCTATTTTCTCTTCTCTTCTCTTCTCTTCTATTTTCTCTTCTCTTCTATTTTCTCTTCTCTTCTCTTCTTTTCTATTTTCTATTCTCTTCTATTCTTCTCTTCTATTTTCTCTTCTCTTCTCTTCTCTTCTATTTTCTCTTCTCTTCTCTTCTCTTCTTTTCTATTTTCTATTCTCTTCTATTCTTCTCTTCTATTTTCTCTTCTCTTCTTCTCTTCTCTTCTATTTTATCTTCTCTTCTCTTCTCTTCTCTTCTCTTCTCTTCTCTTCTCTTGTTTTCTATATTCTTCCATTCTCTTCCACATTCTATTTTCTACATCCTACATTATCCTATATATCCTCTTTGTGTTAAGGGCCAGCGGTTTGCTGGTTTCAGGCCGCTCACCACCCAACGTCCAAATATTAAGAATCCTTTTCCAAGCAGGAGACGGAGAAGGAAGCTGGAGAGCCTGATGGGCAGCTGGCGATGTGTCTACGGTCCGAGCGAGGAGCTGCGGGTGCCAGCGAGATCCCCACAGATGGCACCCTGGGCAGGCCTTCCTTAACCCCATGTAGCTTTTACCACAACATGTGTTTGGGGCAGATAAGGTTATTTTCAGACGTCGAGGGTGCCTGTTTCTTGACTGTTAATTTCCTACTGTATGTATGTGTATACGTATAAATATATATATATATTTATATAAGTTTTCACTTTGCACATGCCGAAGAACACTGTTATTTTTCCTCCTCCTCGCTGGAGACTTCAAGATTCTTGAGGAACACAGCCGGTCCTCGACTTACGACCGCAACGGAGCCCGGGATTTATGTCGCTAAGTGAGACATCGGTTCAGTGACTTCTGCCCCCCCATTGTACGACGGGGCAGCCGGCCTGCATTTACGACGGGTTGCAGCGTCGCATCCCGGGGTCACATAATTCCCCCTTCTGGGACCTTCCCAGCCGGATAAGCAAAGTCGATGGGGGGTGGGGTGGGGTAAACCGGATTTGTTTAACGACCGCGTGATTCACTGAACAACCGCAGCACAAAAATAAAAGGGATAAATTTGGGTACGGTCATTAGGACGGGACGCTTCACGACTGCATTTTTAGAGAGGGAAGTTGCACCCCAAATTGTTGGACTCCCTATCAAGAGGACCGCGCTCCCTCCAGACTCGGCTGGGGCATTTGGGTATTGTAGTCCAGCCCAGTCTTGCAGGGATGGTCCTTAGGCTTCTCCTAGCCAGCAGCCCCCACCCAGCCCACTCCCCCATTTTGGGTACGTACGTCGGCTGCCTTCTTCTCAGCCACTTCCAGCTTCTCCTGAGCATCTTTTAGCGCCTCGGAGTATTTGTCCAGCTCGTCTTCCGTCCCTTTCAGCTTCTTCTGCATGGCCACCAGTTCATCCTCCAGCTGCAGGAGGAGAGGAAGAAGAGGAAAAAGGGGTTATAGATGAGGGTTCCTTCCTTCCTTCCTTCCTTCCTTCCTTCCTTCCTCCTTTCCTGCTTCCTTCCTTCCTCCTGCCCATTTTTCCAACCCTTCCTCCCTCCCTTCCTTCCCTCCTTCCTCCCTCCCATCTTCCTTCCTTTCTTGCTTTCTTGCTTCTTTCCTTCCTTCCTTCCTTCCCTCCCTTCCTTCCTCCCTCTCTCCTTCCATTTTTCCTCTCCCTCATCTATCTTCCTTCCTTCTTTCCTTGCTTCCTTGCTTCTTTCCTTCCTTCCTCCCTCCCTCCCTCCCATCTTCCTCCCTTCCTCTCATCTTCCTCCCTCCCTCCCTCCCTTCCCTCACTCCTTTCATTCTTCCTCCCTCTCATCTATCTTCCTTCCTCCCTTCCCTCTTCCTTCCTTCCTTCCTTCCTTCCTTCCTTCCTTCCTTCCTTCCTTCCTTCCTTCCTTCCTTCCTTCCTTCCTTCCTTCCTTCCTTCCTTCTCAGCTAGGTGGTTTTCTTGAAGACGTTTCCTGACCGAAATAGTATCATCCATGCTAGAAGCAGTGGGATTTGCTGATGATTTTACTCAGTTTCGTCAGGAAACATTTTTTTTGGGGGGGGAAACTACCAAGCTCAGAGACCACCAACGATCCCTCATTTCAATCTTGAGCTACCAAGATTCTCTTTTGTTGGCAGGATTTATCTCTTTATGCGTTTGTCTAAATCATTGTATTGTATTGTATTGTATTGTATTGTATTGTATTGTATTGTATTGTATTGTATTGTATTGTATTGTATTGTATTGTATTGTATTCATTCTGTTCCATTTTCTATTTTGTTCTATATTCTATTCTATTCTATTCTATTCTATTCTATTCTATTCTATTCTATTCTATTCTATTCTTATTCTATTCTATTCTATTCTATTCTATTCTATTCTATTCTATTCTATTCTATTCTTATTCTCTTCTCTTCTCTTCTTATTCTCTTCTCTTCTCTTCTCTTCTCTTCTCTTCTATTCCTTTCTCTTCTCTTCGTTTCCCTTCCTATTCTCTTCTCTTCTCTTCTCTTCTATTCTCTTCTATTCTCTTCTCTTCTCTTCTATTCTATTCTATTCTATTCTTATTCTATTCCTTTCTCTTCTCTTCTCTTCTCTTCTCTTCTCTTCTCTTCTCTTCTATTCTATTCCTTTCTCTTCTCTTTTCTTCTCTTCTCTTCTCTTCTCTTCTGTTCCTTTCTCTTCTCTTTTCTTCTCTTCTCTTCTCTTCTGTTCTATTCTATTCTATTCCTTTCTCTTCTTTTCTCTTCTCTTCTCTTCTCTTCTCTTCTCTTCTCTTCTCTTCTCTTCTCTTCTCTTCTCTTCTACTCTACTCTACTCCACTCTACTCTACTCTACTCCTCTTCTCTTCTTTTTTATATTCTATTCTATCCTCTATTATTCTATTATTTTCTATTCATTAAAATTCTCTGCCACCCATCCCTCCTATAAAGCGACTCTGGGCGGTCTACAGGTCACGAAAACAGAAATAGAAAACCGATGAAAACATTTAAAACTCTATTCCTTAAAACATCACAATAACAAGAGGGGCTTCGTTCTTGAGACGGTCCGTCCCAGGAGGGAGAAAACGAGAGCAGTTTGCACGCTCAGCTCAGAGGGCACTTCATCCCCATCCAATCTGTGCCAGCTAATCCTCTGTGTGTGTGTGTGTGTGTGTGTGTGTGTGTTTGTGTCATTGTGTAACCTGAGCTTCGCCTGGAAATCAAAACCGGGCAGGGAGGGGAGAGTCCTGCCCCCCCCACCCAGCCTATTGTCAGCTGCATGCTCACCCCAAAACCTTGCAGAGTATGAACCCCCCCCCTCCCCTCTACGATCTCTTCCCGGCCAAAACTTTGCTGAGCCAGATCGAATAAGCAACCGGGATACGAGCTTTGCAGAGTCTTCCTCGCTGCCCACGGGGTGCCACGCCACTCCGCCTGCCCGCCACGCTTATGCCAACCCCGAGCATTTCCCCCCACCCACCCACCATCCTTGCACCCATCCACAGCGAGAGGAATGCGACCGAATCCCAGAATGCGCTAAGCAAAGTTCAGAGGGGGCGAGGCGGCCTCTGAGCATACGCTGAGTGCCACACAGGTTCACGGGCCCACGAGAGCTGCGGCTGAGATGATTAAAATGCTTCTGTGTTTCCTAAACACGCCGCAGAGGAGAAAACTCCACACACACACACCCCGTGTTGCCAAGGATGAACAGTAGGGATAGCCTCTGAACATGTGCAGAAGGCGCCAAGGAGGGGGGATGGAGAAGAAGGAGGAATAACTCGGCCCCAGTTCTTAAGTTAAAGGAATGGATTTGCTAAGTGCACTCTGCAGTAGCTCAGAAACTCTTTCTTTCTTTCTCTCTCTCTCTCTTTTTCACACCCTTTTTTCCTTCCTTCCTTCCTCTCTCCCTCTCTCTCCCTCTCTCTCCCTCTCCCTTCCTCCCTTCTTTCCTTCTTTCCTTCTTTCTTTCTCTTTCTCTGTCTCCTTTCCTCCCTCCCTCCCTTCCTCCCTCTCTCTCCCTCTCCCTTCTTTCCTTCTTTCTTTCTCTTTCCTTCTTTCCTTCCTTCTTTCTCTCTCTCTCTTTCTTTCACACTCTTTTTTCCTTCCTTCCTTCCTTCCTCTCTCCCTCTCCCTCCCTCCCTCCCTTCTTTCCTTCTTTCTTCCTCTTTCTCTCTCTCCTTTCCTCCCTCCCTCCCTTCCTCCCTCTCTCCCTCTCTCCCTTCTTTCCTTCTTTCCTTCCTTCTTTCTCTCTCTCTCTTTCTTTCACTCTCTCCTTCTTTCCTCCCTCCCTCCCTCCTTTCTTCCTTCCTTCCTTCCTTCCTTTTTATTTGTTTATTTATTTCTCTTTCTTTTCTTTTCTTTCTTTCTCTTTCTCTTTCTTTCACTCTCTCTCTCTTTTCCACCCTCCCTCCCTCCCTCCCTCCCTATCTCTCATAGCCTCCTCCCATCCCTGGAGAAACAGTCTTGTGGCTAAGCTCAATCAATTAATTTAGCGTCCCACAGTTGGCCAGGTTACCTGAGGCCATCTAGTCTAACCCTTCCTCAGGCTGGTCTTCAAATTCCAGCATCCATGCCAAGTGACTGGCCAGCTCCTCATTCAAAGACAGAGGCCATTGCCTTAGTGGGACAGTCCTGCCACTCTCCAGCCACTCTTTAGTCTTAGGGGAAACAAATTCCTAACATAAAAATTGCCTTCACTTAATTTAATTTTACTTCACTACCTTAATTAATTTTACTTTACTAATTTAACTTAGCTCAACTCAACTTGAATTTTACTTTACTAACTCAACTCAAACTTAAATCTTAGTTTATCTTAGTTCACTGACTTAATTTTACTTTGCTAACTTAACACAATGCAACTTAATTTTATTTTACTTTACTAACGCAACTCAACTTAAATTTTATTTTACTAACTTAACTTAATTTTTTTTACTTTACTAACGTAACCCAATGCAACTTAATTTTATTTTACTTTACTAATTTAACTCAACTTAAATTTTAGGTTAGTTTACTAACTTAACTCAACTTAAACTAACTTAACTCAAGTTAAATTTTAGGTTAGTTTACTAACTTAACTTAAATTTTAGGTTAGTTTACTAACTTAACTCAAGTTAAATTTTAGGTTTACTAACTTAACTTAACTTAACTTAACTTAACTTAACTTAACTTAACTTAACTTAACTTAACTTAACTTAACTTAACTTAACTTAACTTAACTCAACTCCCTAATTTTCTCTCCTGCCCTCTGGAAGGAATGAGAAGAAATCTTTCCCCTGATCTTCCTTCTGCTGTTTTTTGCAAAGACCTTGTGGCGAGATGGGCAGCACGGAAATCTTTCTTTAATACAGAAATAAAAATTTAAACAACAAATGCCATCGTATCTACCCTCAATTGTCTTTGCCCGAGGCTGAAAGATGCCAGCGCTTTCCATCCTTTCCAGCTCAGATTAATTCTTAATCTCCTGTTCAGCCTCCTTTCCTTTCTCTGACTGCATGCCAATTTTTTTTCTCATTTTTTTTTTTAAACCTCCTGGAAGTCAGAACCTTAAAAGGTTTGGCCCATCCAAAGTAAAAGAAAATAGATCCGTTGCCTCCCTCGGTTACCCTTCTGTTGATGCGGCTTCGAGAGAAAATAGATTTATCACCTCCTCTATTTATACGTCACTTAAGGCCATTTAAAAATTACTTTTTCTTTTCTTTTCCTGAAGTCACGTCTGACAAACGTTATTCCCCAAATCGTTTGCACGTTTCCCACGAGGGCAAGCCAAGCCGCTCATCCAAGAATTAAGCCTTCCGTTTCTGTTTTATAAAATAATGAAGGTTTTCGGTGAAATTAATTTGCCCAGCTTTTCAACTTATTTTGCCAAATAAACTTTTCATGAGTTTTTCATTCGCCTGGCTAAATTGAATTCAAATCCAATCAGTATGTTCTCTTCTTTTTTTTTCCCCCTCCAACGTATGAATAAGAAAAAATTTGAAAATTAGAAGACTGATCTTTTCAAATTTCCCCTTCTGCCCCAGTTTGACCAGTAACTCAGTGGTGGGCATTTTTACTGGGCAAATTTTACAAATGGATCTATCCATCCAGTTTATATTTAACTATGTTGTCGATCAGCTTAGGAAGGACAGATGGAAAAATAAAGTTTCTTTGCCCTTTTTCCAATATTTTCTCCAACCCTCTGACGTCAAAAAGTAAAAAAATTGGAGACTTTTCCTTTCGCATGAAGCTCAGTGCAGCTTCGAATCGCCAGAAGAATTTTAATCAATATTCCTGCGACCATTTTTTTTAGACTTTTAAGGGTTCCTCTTAATGCAATTATTCAAAAATTGGGCATTGAGAACCATGAAATTATTTTATTCTAAATCCCAGATTCCTTTATAGGACAAACCTGAGCCAATTATGGGGGGGCTTTTTTATCAGGACTTCGGGAAAAAAACACCAACGGATTTTAGCCGAATTTGGTGTGCTGAGCCCCAAAGCGAGAATTATTGACCGCTTGCTCCCAAGCCAGAAAAAAAAGGAAGAAAAACCTACAGGTGGCCTAACTCTCAAAATTGCCACCCGAACCATTCCTCCTGTCTGTCCATATACCTACACATCACCCTTGCAAGGTAGGACACATCCAAGCCAAGTGAGAATTGCTTTCATCCAGGCAAGCCGAGGTGTCTAGATTTTGGAAGCCAGCAGCCACTAGATGCCTCAAACCGCCTTTCCCCCCCCCCCCGGTCTCCTTAAACCGGGTTTAATCCTGGCCCCACCTGTTTGCTCCTCTCCTCTGTATGTTTCTGTTCTGTCTCGGCTTGTTCCGCCCGGTCCAAGGCATTTTCCTTGTCCAGTTTTAGCATCTGCATCTTTTTCTTGATGGCTTCCATGGTGCCGGAGGGCTGTGGGCACGCGGGCGAAGAAGCCGGGATCGATGGGGCAAACGGGGCACAGAGGGGGCGATTGCAATTCGGTGACTGCCCCTCGGCTCTTTTTATAGGGGGCCCCTCCTGCCAGCTGGCTCGCCAGTCTTCCCTTTCTGGGATCTGACCACCCTGGGAGGGGCGAAATCTTTCTCCAGGGACCCACACACCCCACCCACCCCCAAAATCTCCCTCCTGTCCTCTCCCATTGTCCTCCGAGGCCCAGGGAGATGGTTGGAGGGTGAGGACAATGGCCATATTTGGCCCCGATGGGGACAGGTGGCCGCTAATAATAGACCTCATTAAGTGGGAAAAATAGGCAAGTGGGGGGGGAGCAAGGATGTGGGGTGAAAGCTTTGTTCACGGAGAGGGCAGGGCATATGATCTTCCTCAAGCCAAGCACCGGAGATTTCGGAGCTGGTTTTCCTGCAGGGTGGACTAGATGACCTTTGGGGGGGTCGTTTCCAGCCCCACAGCTTCACGGACACCTCTGGCTGCAACAGAGAGGGCTCTCGACTTACGACTGTTTGTTGAAGGACCGTTTGGAGTTACAAATGGCTCGTGGTTGCAACCCCCCAACCCCTTGGGGTTTGTTTCCTAAACCACGATGAAACAAACCACGGCTTAGCATCTCAGATTCGGTCCCGTTCTGTAGGATCTAGAGAAAAAAAGGGGACAGTTCTTTTGGTTTTGTTTGTAACTTTTATTAAGTTTCAACCGCAAAATAAAATAATATAAAATCTAAGAATACAGCGAAAGAAAGAGATGGGAAAAGAAAGAACGGGAAGGACCAAGATTAGGAGGAGAGAGAGAGAGAAAGAAAGGACAGGATCAAAAAGGAATAACTTCTGAGTCTCTCTTTGGAACAGATTCAAAGATGCCTCTAAAATTAGCAAATAATACATCGTATTTTGTCATCCGCCCTTCCGATCGTCAATGTCCTTCGGGGGGGAAAAGCAATGCCACGGTTGATTTAAACCAAGCGAGATATTTCTTTCATCGAAGAATCCAAAAGCTGTTTTAATTTTCCCCCCCCCAAGAAAGCCCAAATTTATTTAATTATTTTAAATCTATTTTTAACTGTAACTTTACGTATAAATGTTTTTATTTTGGCTGTTCACTGCCCTGAGTCCGAAAGGAGAAGGGCGGTATAGAAGTTTGAATAATAATAAAATAATAATAATAAATGAGGACCCCTACCCCCCCCCACCTCCCATCCTCAGCTCTTGGGGCTTGCAAGCAAAAATCTAGCAGCTCTTTAAGAAAAGCAGACTTGCAATATAGGATAATAATAGCCTGCCCTCTAGTGGCCACTTTGAGTAGGGCAGGTGGAGACAAGAAATTGCAAAAATTAGCCTAAATGAAAATAATCAGGGGATACACCCGGGTGCATCTCACACGCCCCACTATCCTTATTAGAGGCAAAAAGGGGGTGCAAACCCCCTAAAATCGAATAGAAATCGTGGCTTTCCAAGCTTGAGAGAAACTGTATGGGAGCATTGGCATGCCCTCTTGTGGCCATTATGGGAATGGCAGGCGAAGACAAGAAATTGCATATATTTTCGTCGTTCTATAGATCTTCCACTTACAGCTATTCGTTTAGCGACTGTTCCGCTGCAGAAATTTGCTTTTTTTTTTTTTTTTAGTCTGCAAACAGAGCTGGGATCTCGGGCTGGTGCCTGCCAGCAGCCCTGCGGGGTAGGCTCGGTTAGAAAAATTGAACCTGCAGGGGTGCTAGGAAAGCTGTTTTGTTTTTTTTAATGATGGCATTTAGGAACCAAATAAAATAAAAATAAAAGTGTTGCAAAGCCATCCAGAGTCGCTTTGAAATAAGATGGGTGGCAAATAAAATAAAATAAAAAAATAAAATAAAATAAAATAAAATAAAATAAAGCAAAATGTAATTTAATTTAATTTAATTTAATTTAATAATTTAATTTAATTTAATTTAATTTAATTTAATAATTTAATTTAATTTAATTTAATTTAATTTAATTTAATTTAATTTAATTTAATTTAATTTAATTTAATTTAATTTAATTTAATTTAATTTAATTTAATTTAATTTATTCAATTTATATGCCGTCCCTCTCCAAAGACTCCGAAGACTCAGGGCAGCTAAAATAAAGAAATGAAATGAAATGAATAAAATAATACAATACAATACAATACAATACAATACAAATACAAATACAAATGTTAAAAGCCCTCCCAAACCATCACGGCCCCTTTAACAGAATAACACAGTCGGAAGGGACCTTGGAGGTCTTCTAGTCGAACCCCCTAGGAGACCTGTACTAGGGATTCGAACCGCCAAACTGCTGACTTTTCTGACCGACAAGCTCAGTGTCTTAGCCACTGAGCCACCTTTCAGGCCTAATTCCCCTCCTCCTGCCTCCCATCTTCTGGCAGGGATTCAATTCCCCCCCCCAACCCCAGATCGGAAAAAACCCAGTCCAGACCCAGAAAGAGGCTTCAAAACTCCCAGAACAGACCCAGGTCTCTTCGGCGGATGCTCTGGAAGACCGTGGAACGATCCTGGCCGCTATCAGAATATGTTTGATATTTAGTTGGATTTTGTAGTAGAACAACCTAATATCAAACATATCAGGCAGAGGCTGGGAAGCGGGAAGCCGGGCGCCCAAAACCGCAGAGATTTTCCAGGCCCTGTAAAAAAGAGAGAGGGAGAGGGAGAGAAAGACGACAGCAATTTGGGGTAGATGCACCCACAAACGTTATCTGCGTAGATTATAGAATAACCGAGTCGGAAGGGACCTTGGAGGTCTTCTAGTCCAACCCCCTGCTTAGGCAGGAAACCCTCCACCACTTCAGACAAATTTGTTGTCCAATCTCTTCTTAAAAACTTCCAACGTTGGAGGATTCACAACTTCTGGTGGCAAGTCGTTCCACTGGTTAATTGTTCTCACTGTCAGGAAATTCCTCCTTCGTTCTAAGTTGCTTCTCTCCTTGATGAGTTTCCATCCGTCGCTTCTTGTCCTTCAGAAGTTGTGGGAGCTTCATCCCTGGAGGCTTCCAAGAAGAGACTGGACTGCCAAATGTCAGAAATGGCGTAAGGGTCTCCCGCATGGGCAGGGGGTCGGACTAGATGACCTGCGAGGTCCCTTCCAACTCCGTTATTCTGTTCTGTCCTGCCTTCAGGGGCTTTGGAGAATCGCTTGACTCCCTCTTCTTTGGGGCAGCCCCTGAGATACTGGAACGCTGCTATCATGTCTCCCCTCGTCCTTCTCTTCATCAAACCAGACATGCCCACTTCCTGCAGCCGTTCTTCATAGGTTTTAGCCTCCAGATTAAATTCCTCTGATTTATGACTCATCAGGTTTTGAGTCTTTCTACAGGTAGGAAGGAAATAAAGGAAGGAAGGAAGATAGATGGATAGATTGGGAAGGAAGGAAGGAAAGAAGGAAGGAAGGAAGGGAGGAAGGAAGGAAGGAAGATGGATGGATGGATTGGGAAGGAAGGAAGGAAGGAAGGAAGATGGATGGATGGATTGATTGGGAAGGAAGGAAGGAAGATGGATGGATGAATAGATTGGGAAGGAAGGAAGGAAGAAAAGAAAGAAAGAAGGAAGATGGATGGATTGATTGGGAAGGAAGGAAAGAAGATGGATAGATTGATTGGGAAGGAAGGAAGGAAAGAAGGAAGGAAGGAAGGAAGATGGATGGATGGATGGATAGATTGGGAAGGAAGGAAGGAAAGAAAGAAGGAAGATGGATGGATTGATTGGGAAGGAAGGAAGGAAGGAAGGAAGATGGATGGATGGATAGATTGGGAAGGAAGGGAGGGAGGGAAGAAGGAAGGAAGGAAGATGGATGGATAGTTTGGGAAGGAAGGAAGGAAGATGGATGGATGGATAGATTGGGAAAGAAGGGAGGGAGGGAAGAAGGAAGGAAGGAAGATGGATGGATAGTTTGGGAAGGAAGGAAGATGGATGGATGGATAGATAGATAGATTGGGAAGGAAGGAAGGAAAGAAGGAAAGAAGGAGACAGGAGTTAGGGAAGGAAGGAAATAGATGTATAGATAGGGAAGGAAGGAAGGGAAGAGGAAAGTAGGGAAGGAAGGAAGGAGAGAGATGGATGGATAGATAGGGAAGGAAGGAAAGGAGATAGATGGATAGATAGGGAAGGAAGGAGGGAGGGAAGGAAGGAAGGAGACAGGAGTTAGGGAAAGAATGAAGTGGATGGATAAATAGGGAAGGAAGGAAGGAAGGGAAGGTAGGGAAGGAGAGATGGATGGGTAAGGAAGGAAAGAAAGAAGGAAGGAAAGAAGGAAGGAAGAAAGGGAAAAGGGGAAAAAAGGATAAGGAAGGAAGGATCTCAACTTTATATGTTAGCTTAGACAGCCTTAAAAAAGTGACTACCACACTCAGGGGTGAAAACTTATTAATTGCACCTTCAAAACAGAACCTCTGCATGCCAGCGCAGTCTATTTTAAAACATTCAGCCCAGACCGATCGAGGGAAGGAGGGCACCTCTCTCCACCTGCAGAATTATAAGCCTCTCCCAGCCTCTGCCGTCTCCTAAATTAATTTTTGGACCAAGCCGAGGAAACAGGGGGAAAAAAAAAATCCCGACATATTCCAAGAAAACCCAAAACGCCCTGCAAACAAAGCGAGCAAAAGTTCTTTTCGCTCAACCCAGAATTGCTGCTGGTGGGTACCGTACAGACCAAACTCATCCCCCAGTTCAAACTCAGTGCCAGGAGACGCCGAAAACTTGGAAGAAATGGGATTTTCCTTCATCCTTTTTTTTCCCTCCCCCTGCCTGCTTTCCCACCTGCAGAAACGGTCCTTTGTCCATACCTGTGCTAAATTTTCCATCTTACCTGCATCGCAGTAAACCCTTCCTGGCATCCCTCTGCTGCTTTGCCAGGCTCTTCCCTTTATAACCCTGCCTTGTTGCCCTCGGGCGCCCGAGAGGCGCAAATGGCTGTGCCCCCTTTTTCACTGCCCACCCCTTACGCACCGGAGATCAATCATCCCTATTGATTTTTTTGGGGGGGGGTCCCATCTCAAAGTTTCATCAATAGCCCATCAACATCTCTCTCTCTCTCCGTGCCGACCATACTTTGACTCGAAAACACGAGAGATAGATGGAGGTTTGAATTCAGGTGCCCGGCCATCTTACTTTCTCCCTTTTTTTGGGGGAAAAAAAGGGGGCACTGGTGGGTGAGTTCCTTCTGGCTGAAGCAAACACGGAAGAAAGTTTCTCTTATAGAGCCACCATAGATTCATTGAGTTATCCTCCTGCAATCTTCTCTAGATGTTCGATCTTTCCCCCCCCCCCAAATGTTTTATTTTCTTTTAATACAAAACATTCCATCTTTCATTATGGAATGATTCACTCATCGTTCCCACCACCCATCTCCTTCCACTTATGATTGAACGATTGTAATTTTGTTACTTGTATCCTTACGATTTATATTGATATTGTTTCCTGATTGCTTATTTGTTCCCTATGACTATCATTAAGTGTTGTACCTTATGATTCTTGACGAACGCATCTTTTATGTATACTCTGAGCGTATGCACCCAAGACAAATTCCTTGTGTGTCCAATCACACTTGGCCAATAAAAAATTCTATTCTATTCTATTCTATTCTATTCCTCTTCTCTTCTATTTTTCTCTTCTATATTCTCTTCTATTCTCTATTATTCTATTATTTTCTATATTCTGTTCTATTCTATTCTATTTTATTTTATTCTATTCTACTCTTTATTATTCTATTCCTCTTCTCTTCTATTTTTCTCTTCTATATTCTCTTCTCTATTATTCTATTATTTTCTATATTCTCTTCTCTTCTCTTTATTCTATTGTATTCTATTCTATTCCATTCCATTCCATTATTCTATTCTATTCTATTCTATTCTATTCTATTCTATTCTATTCTATTCTATTCTATTCTATTCTATTCTATTCTATTCTATTCCATTCCATTCCATTCTTCTCTATTCTATTCCATTCTTCTCTATTCCATTCTATTCCATTCTTCTCTTCTCTATTCTATTCCATTCCATTCCATTCTTCTCTTCTCTATTCTATTCTTCTCTATTCCATTCCATTCTTCTCTATTCTATTCTATTCTATTCTATTCCATTCCATTCTTCTCTATTCTATTCCATTCTTCTCTATTCCATTCTATTCCATTCTTCTCTTCTCTATTCTATCCCATTCCATTCCATTCTTCTCTTCTCTATTCTTCTCTATTCCATTCCATTCTTCTCTATTCTATTCTATTCTATTCTATTCCATTCCATTCTTCTCTATTCTATTCCATTCTTCTCTATTCCATTCTATTCCATTCTTCTCTTCTCTATTCTATCCCATTCCATTCCATTCTTCTCTATTCTATTCTTCTCTATTCCATTCCATTCTTCTCTATTCTATTCTATTCTATTCTATTCTATTCCATTCCATTCTTCTCTATTCTATTCCATTCTTCTCTATTCTATTCTATTCTATCATTCATTAAACAGCGTGTCATCTGGGTACAATTTTTTTTGTGCCATAACAATTAAAGCTTACCACCATCTTCCTTATTTATATCTACTCTTCGTTTAATATTAATGCTTAACGTATCTATTATCATAACATTTCTCTTCTTAACTTATTTAACTTTACTATAGGTTGCTTTCATATTTATTCTCTAACCATCGATAAAATAAATCCCATATATTATAATAACCAGATTCTTCCTTTCCCTTAATTGCAAGTGTTAATCTGTTCATTTCTGCACATTCCAATATTTTCTCAAACCCATTTTCCTCTTTTAAGAATCTCTTCACCTTTCCAATTCTGTGCAAATACCAATTCCAGCTGCAGTTATTACATGAATAATCAAGTATGAAATTTCTTTACTATAATAATTCCTTAGTAAAATCCCCAACAAGAATATCTCAGGTTTTAAGTCAATACGCTGCTGTATCAATCTTCTCCAACCACATACGAATTCTTGCCCGGTATTCTTTTGCCTCTACCACAAAATGTTTGATCTTGTTTAGCCCGGACTAACATTCGTGGCTTGCAGAAAATCATGGTTGAGAAGTATTTGTGAGGGGGAGAAATTTAGCTTTGGAGAGGGGGACGTGGAAACCGTTGCAGAGAGGGAGAAATAAACCTGCATTTCGACTCTAAATCAGGATGGAAAAATGGCCACCCGTCTTTCTAAAGGAACCCTGTCCAATTTTGATGGGTATATTTCCGTGCAACCTTCGATTCCTCTCAGCTAATTATCGTCACGTGTCCTCAGACATTAGTGCAACTCCAATTCTTCTCAATCCCCCACCCCACCCCAATCCCAACCCCACCAGCCTTGTTCCATCCCTGGTGTAGCTAGAATGCTAGTTTATTGATCTCTCCCTTCATCCGATGATGGTCATCGTCGCCCCGGGACTTGTTGAGGGCACACGGTTGAGTGAGCACGCCCCATCGACCTTGAGAAAGGAAAGGACAGCTCTGGCCAGGAAAAACCACGTCAAGTTTCCCCACCACCAGCTCCAGTTGGGGGTCAACTTTCCAAATTCAGGAGGGAACCGGAAACAACCTGAGTTGAGATGTTCAAAAGACTGCAGAGAAGAGGATTGGAGCACTGGAGGATAAAATATACGAAGAACGGTTGCAGGAATTGGGGAGGTCTAACTTTAATGAAAAGAAGGAGTAAGGGGTGACATGATAGCAGTCTTCCAATATTTGAGGGGCTGCCCCAAAAAAAGAGGGGGGGGGGTTTTGTCAGCTTATTCTCCAAAGCTCCTGAAGGCAGGACGAGAAGCAACGGATGGAAACTCACCAACCTGGAATTGAGGAGAAATTTCCTGACAGGGAGGACAATTAATCAGTGGAACAACTTGCCACCAGAAATTGTGGGTGCTTCATCGCTGGGGTTTTTAAAGAAGAGCCTGGACTGCCATTTGTCTGAAATGGGGTCGGGTCTCCTGCTTGAACAGGGGGTTGGACTAGAAGACCTCCAGGGTCCCTTCTTGTTATTCCGAGCGATGGAACAGATGGTACAACCTGAGTTTGGAAGAAGGTGGCCATTGGACGTTCTTCCTCAGAAGACGGTCTTCTCAAAGCTCTGGCTTTCTTCTCCAGAGTCGTCGTTTTGCGGGAGTGGGTGGGCGGGGGGTTTCCAACCCTTTTCAAGGGGAGACCCCAAGAGGACCATGCCTCTTCGTTGGCTGGTTGATCTCGAGAGGTTCCCAACCACCCCGTGAAGCTTTCAGCGGTCCTCCCAGCTTCGCCGTTGACCTTGGCGCTTGGATGCCCTCCGGACACATCACACGGAGGGCTGATTCCACTTAGTGACAAGATGGCGTCCAAATGGAACAGCCCCCCCCGTCCTCTCCCCCCCCCCAATTCTTGCTTGATGAGCCCTCCAGCAGGGTCTCAGCTGGCTTCCATACAACCATCGAAGAGAGAGAGAGAGAGAGTTGAGAGGTCCAATTGGTAAGCCGATTAATTTGGAGATAACGATTTGTGGGGGAGGTTATTTTTAAACGGGGAAAAACCGAGATTTCTACTTAAAAGAATAAAAACGGGACAATTTTAACTACGCAAAAAAAAAAAAAAAAAAAAAAAAAAAAAAAAAATCGGTCGCTTACGTAAATTTACGTAAATTAAATGAAGGAAACGAACCGAGGATTGGCGAAGGAAGGAAAAGGATAAATAGTAAATTGAGAAGTCGGTTTCAGTAGTGGGTTACTCCCGGTTTGGCCGAGCCGGTTAGCGGTGACGATATGACGTCACCGAACCGGGTTTTTTTTTTTTTTTTTTTTTTTAGCAACGAGGGTTAATTTTAAAACGGGTGGCGGATCGCAAACTTTTGATTTTTCAAGTTTATTTGTAGTCAAATCGAGGGCTGAATTTCGGGCTTGGAAAACCTGTTTGGTCGCTGTCGACTTTTTAATAAACGAGGGTCAATTTTTCAAACGGGGGGAGGATTGCAATTTTGCCCCATCTGCAAGAAACCATTTGCTTCCAAGGATGTTTCTCGCCCCTCGTGAAATCCAAACTTTCGCGCTCTTAAAAATCGAGTGCGAAATTCACCCGTCGCTTGGAGAGAGATGCCACCTCCTGGCCAGGATGGATTCAGCTCCCGAGGCACCCAAATAAACCACGTTCATCCATCGTTACAGGCGGGGGTGGGCTCCAAAGATTTTAGCAACGGGTTCTCTGCCCAGTTGCTGGGTGGGTGTGGCCTAGTCGGCCTGCTGCACCCCGGGGGGAGGGGGGGGCATTTTTGCCCTCCCCGGGCTCCGGAGGCTTTTTTTGAACCTCCTGGAGGGCGAGAACGGCCTCCCCAGGCTCCGGAGGCCCATTTCCAGCCTTTCTGAACTTCCGGTAGGCCCATTTTTTGCCCGCCCTGAGCCTCCGCGCACACTCTGCACTTACCTGCATCCAAAACGCGCTGCGTGGGGACTCCTGGGAGGGGCGGGGCCAGCCAGGAGTGGGATTTGGGGGTTCTCCAAACTGCACAGAATCTTAGCTAGAGGTTCTGCCGAACCCCTGCGATTCCTCAGCAGCCCACCCCTGGTTACAGGATGGAAAAAACCCCCTTGAGGGCGAATTGCTGACAAACCAGGTTATTCCCCCACTTCCTATCCACCCAAACCAGGTTTCCTTATTCTGGAGGGGACTTTTCTAACCATGTTTGAACAACAACAAAACACAAAGGAAGTGTGTGTGTGTGTTTGCGAGGCAAACTTGCCCGTTTTATTTCAAACAGCCCAATGCAGAGAGGGCGCTGAGCAAGCCCGTTTTAGGAGCGAGGTCTGAAGGGGCGCCACGTCCCCGAAGGACGCGTGGCACGGTGCCATTCGGCCTCGGCGGGTGGCTCTTTAAAGTGCTCCCTGAAGTGTAAAAAGAGGACACAAAATTTTTTTCTTTCTCTTGGACGATCTCCTGCTCCGGAACCGTGGAAAGGCCTCGCCGGATGCGTCCCACGCCACGTGGAATCTTCCTCTCTCGCATTAAGTGGACATTACGACGTCCACTAGCCGCGCCACGGAAAGCGAAGCCACTTTCCGGGCCAACGTCAGCGGGGTTGGCGTCGAAAGAGGAAAGTTCCGATGTAAAGATTTTCCCGGAGCGGGCAAAAAAGAGTCTCGTATAACTTGGCCTGATCTTGGTTTGTTCGGCATGCTGGGAGAACGAGTCTTTGTCAATAAATAAGGGGGGGGGGAGAAAATAATTAGAAAAAATAAGAATAAAGGGGGTTGGGGGGGAGAAAAGAGAGGCTTATTTACAAAACGTTTCGGAGGCAGAAAGGAAGGAAGGAAGGAAGGAAGGAAGGAAGGAAGGAAGGAAGGAAGGAAGGAAGGAAGGAAGGAAGGAAGGGAGGACTTCTCCATCCTACTTCCACCCCGCGGTATTTTCACGGGGGGGGGGGTTAGTAGAGGCAAGGCCAGTTCTTTTGGTCCAGATTTGGGGTGGGAAGGAATAGGTGCCCCTCCTGAGCAAAAGGAGGGGGGGGGGGAGAGAAGGGAATGTCACAGGGTGCTTTCCAAGGTGTTGTAGTTGTCTTTGAAACTCTTGAGTTCCAGGAAGTGCTTGGCTCGCTTGCTCTTCTGGCTGGAAGGGAGGTAGGTGACCTGAATGGTGGGGCTGGAAGGGTCAGAGGAGAGGGTCAAGTCCTTGGCCGCCAACTGATGCTGCCGCTGGCTGCTCTCGCCCCTCGCTTTGATGCTGTGTGGGGGAAGAAGGTGCGAAGGTTTAGGCAATTATCAATTTCGATTTAATTCAATTTATATGCCGCCCCTCTCCGAAGACTCAGGGCGGAGAAGAGAGAGAGAAACCCAAATGCCCAGGTATGAAAACCAGATTTAAATATCAGGGAGATCCTACGGAGACTTAACAGCGGCAAGAATTGCGTTCGCGCAATATTGGAAAGAACGTTAACTTACCACCAGAGGGATTGATTATCCCAAAAAATATATATATATATTTGAATGTGCCGAAATGAATAAACTAACTTTAGGATTAAAAGAAAAAGAGGATTCGGAATATTACACGGTTTGGGAAAAATGGTATAGGTGGAGAGACAACAGAAACAAAAAATAGGTAATATTCATAAGGAAGTTGAGGATGTGTGTGTGTGTGTATATATATATATATATATATATATATATATATATATATATATATATCAATTTTCTTACTTCTTCGTAGGGTCTATGTGTGTTTTTCTTCTAGCCAGGTTTTCCCTACGTAGCCAAGGTTTTTTTGTACTGAGCTGGAGCTACAAAAAAACCTTGGCTACGTAGGGAAAACCTGGCTAGAAGAAAAACATATATATATATATATATATATATATATATATATTCTTTTTAATTCATAGGCTTAAATGTATGATATTTTTGTAATCAGGGTTTTTTTCCTATGTAGATAAAGTTGTTAAATGGCCAAAAAAAACACCTGATTACAAAAATATCATATATATATATATATATATATATATATATATATATATATATATATATATACACATATACACACACACACACACACACACACACACACACACACACACACATCCTCAACTTCCTTCCGACTCTTTTGTTATCCTGCCCCTTCCTTTGCCCGCGGTCCCTCTGCCAACTTACATTGTTGCCAGCTCATTCAAGGCCTCCTGGAAACTGAGGAATTCCACTTTGCCGAACGCCTGTGGGCAGAAAAAAAAAACCCACCTGTATCTTTATTTTATTTATTTATTTATTAATTAAATTTCTATACCGCCCTTCTCCAAATAGGACTCAGGGCGGTGCACAGCCTAAGTAAAAACAGAGCATACAACTGCCTGAAACGGGGCAACACAACCACATTTCAGCCCTGGAAGGCAAGGGGTGGGGGTGGGGGTGGAAAAAAAACTCACCCCCGTCCCGTAGCGGGCGTTCTCGTACCCGTCCAGGAGGGCATCGATCAGTGTCTTGTGGAGCCCTTTCAAAGGGCTGCTGGAGTTGCGGAGATCCATGAGGTAAGCCTGGAAGTTTTTCTCCATCAGCAACTTGGGGTAACGGCCTTCCATGGAGTAGGGGATCTCTGTGGGGGGAAGGGCAGAAGGGACACGGTCACGCGACACGCGTGGCAGGGTTCGCCGTGGGTTTTGTTTTTTTTTGGCAACGATTGCACCGGGGCCCAGATTGGGAATTCTGCAACGGTTCAAATACATAATTTCCCCTTCTGCGTTAATATACATACATACATACATACATACATACGTAAATTTGGTTATTCGGATTTTTTCCCGTGTAAAATTGGAAGTGTCTTGGCGACGTTTCGACGAAGTCTCATTCGTCATCTTCAGGCTGGTGTCTTCGGCTTCGGGCTTCTAGGAGCAATGTGTGATCGCAGCTGTTTCTTCTGCCAGTGGGGGTGTGAACTGATTGGGTGGGAGCTTGGCTGTGTTCTGATTGGGTGGAGGTGTGTTCTGATTGGTTGGGGGCTTGGCTGTGCTCTGATTGGATGGGGGGGTTGGCTGTGTTCTGATTGGCTGGGGGTGTGTTCTGTTTGGGTGGGGGCTTGGGACTTCGTCGAAACGTCGCCAAGGCACTTCCAATTTTACGCAGGAGAAAACCTGAATAACCAAAGACCTATATACAAACACCTGCGAAAACCTCAGAAAACACACACACACACATATATGCCCCCCCCCCACTCGTTGCTCTACTGGACGCCTTTCTCGTTTTTACCTGTGTCTCTGATAGCGTCCAAAGCCTTCATCCGATACAAGTAGTCGTAAGGGACTGAAACGGAAACAGAGGAAGGTGAGTTGGGGGCCAGGTCTCCCGGGGCTTCTGCCTTCATCCCCACCCACCCACCCGCAGATTCCGCGGTCCAGTACATGGGTTTCTAGGCGAGTCGAGTTGTAGCATCCGAGTGTCACTGTACAGCAACAGCCGAGGCTCGTATCTGATGTCCTGAACCCGGGACAGTCGGATGTCAATCTCCTCCTTGAGTCCCTGAAAGGAGAGAGAGAAATTGAAAGGAGAGAGAGAGAGAGAGAGAAAATGAGAGAGCGAGCAAGAGAGAGACACAGACAGAGAAGGAGGGAGGGAGAATGAGAGGGAGAGAGAGAATGAGGGAGAGAAAGCGTGAGAGAATGAAAGAGAGAGAGAGAGAAAGAATGAGAGAGAGTGAATGAGAGAAAGAATGAGAGAGAGAGGGAGGGAGAATGAGAGAGAAAGAAAGAGAGAAAGAATGAAAGAGAAAGAATGAGAGAGAGAGAAAGGGAAGGATGGGGAGAGAGAAAGAGAGAGACACAGAGAGAGAGGGAGGGAGGGAGAGAAAGAATGAGAGAAAGAATGAGAAAATGAGAGAAAGAATGAAAGAATGAGAGAAAGAATGAAAGAGAGAAAGAATGAGAGAGAGAGAGAAAGAATGAGAGAGAGGGAGGGAGGGAGAGAGAGAAAGAATGAAAGAAAGAATGAGAGAAAGAATGAGAAAGAGAATGAGAGAGAGAGAATGAGAGAAAGAGAAAGAGAGAGAGACACAGAGAGAGAAAGAGAAAGAGAGAGAGAGAGAGGTGGGGCGGAGGAGACAAGGATTAGCTTCCTGTATGGCAAATCTCCAATTCGAACTCCTGCCACCTGGTGCTTAAAGATAGACTACTCCCGGCTGGGGGAGCAATTTCTCATGGATCTGGCTCTCTTTGAGAACCGCAAACGTTATGGGCCTCTGGTACGAAGCGGCCAAGATTTGCAAAATTATCATTAGGAAGAATGCTTCAGGAGGCTGCAGGCCGCTCAGATTAGGACAACGCGCTCACCCTCTGGAATCGCCGATAAAGGAGAATATTTGGCGCTCAGGGATGGAATGAGGGCTCCTTGGTGCTCTCTGAGCTGGGTGGGTTTTTTTGGCAGACGTCTCATGACCCAAGTAGGTAACATCATCAGGACTGGAAGGGAAGGGAGGTTGCTAAAACTAAATAGAGAGCAAACTGCCCTCCCTTCCAGCATTGATAATGTTACCTAGTTGGGTGATGAGACGTCTGCCAAAAAAAAATCACCCAGCTCAGAGACCACCAAGGACCCTTCGCCTCTGGAGCCATTTTTGATCCTTACGGTACCTTGTTTTCTTAGATAATATTTAAATTGTCTGTAAAAGGTGCGCCAAGCTTTTCGCTGGTTTTATTATTCTTTTTTTAAGGCTGAAATCATATGGCTCTAGGGGAATTCACGAAGTCCGCCCCATCCAGACGGGAAAAGACCTCGGGCTTCTTCACCAACCTTGGGGGCGTGTTGCCCCACCGGCACGTGGGGCCCCCGGCGAGACTTCATGGCGAAGCGCATGATCTGCCTCTTGACGAAGATGAAGAGCAGGACGAAAACCTGGAGAGGGGACAAAGGAAAGGTCTTTACAGATACAATACCTCGCAGGGGTGTAGGGATGACCCTGGAAGGTTTGAACCCCGAGAAAAGCCAGCAAAGACTAGAAATGGGGTTAAAAACAGCAATCTGCAAATTGAAATTCAGCGGTGGTGGAGGTTTTACCAATGGTAATAGGAGCCCTTGGAGCAATACACAAAGGGGCTGCCTAGATAGATGGAAATTTTGAACTTTTTAGACATGAACATCCTGACTTTTAAAAAGTTAAATTTTTAACTTAAGTTAAACTTTTTAAAAATTTAACTTTAAAAAAGTTAAAACTTTATTTATTTATTTTTTTTTAAAAAAAAAACACCTTAGTTGGAACTTAGTTCTTAGGTCCTTGGTTAGGACTTGAACTGTTATTTCCTGTCCCAGACTGTGAATGGAATTGAACATTAAATCAATAATAATAATAATAGCAACAATAAAAATAATTTTAAGAAGATACTTGGTCGATATCTAATACTTGGTGATATATTTTTAAATGTTCAATTGACTTGAGTTTCATGTTTAATTAATTATTATTATTATTATTATTAATAATAATAATAATAATAATAGTGATAGTAGTAATAGTAGTAGTAATAATAATAGGAAGTAATAATAATAATAGTGATAGTAGTAATAGTAGTAGTAATAATAATAATAGGAAGTAATAATAATAGTGATAGTAGTAATAGTAGTAGTAATAATAATAATAGGAAGGACTCCAAAAAGCCTAATCAAGTCTAAACAACCGGCTGAGTGTGTGACAAACTATAAAAGTAATGTAATAACATTAATGTACATCTTGACACATGCAATTTCATGTTTTTAATTCTGGCTGTGCACCGCCCTGAGTCCTCAGGGAGAAGGGCGGTATATAAATTGAAAATAAATAAATAAATAAATAAAATAAATAAATTAACCTAATGTATTCCTAATATAGTAGCAATGGAGAGTTATAACAAAGACTACAAATAGTAACTAAATACCCACAGCTTCTAAACTGAAAGTAGGGGCCCAATGATGATAAGTTAGAGAGCTTGTCGAAACGTTGCTAAAAAGAAAACACAAAGAGTCTCAAAAGGCCTTACAAAGTGTTTTGTTGGGATTTTGGAGGATTTTAAGCTGGGATTTTAGCCAGGATTTTAAGTATTTCAATTAACAGACTTTTAATGATGTGGGAAAGCACCCGAGATTTTAACTTTTTACATATACACACCTGTGAAAACTTGAGAAGACATATATATATGTATGTATGTTTTCTGAGGTTTTCACGGGTGTTTGTATGTAGGTCTTTGGTTATTCGGGTTTTCTCCCGCGTAAAATTGGAGGTGTCTTGGCGACGTTTCGACGAAGTCTCATTCGTCATCTTCAGGCTGGTGTCTTCGGCTTCGGGCTTCTAGGAGCAATGTGTGATCGCAGCTGTTTCTTCCTTTTTTTTTTTTCACAGCCAAGCCCCCAACCAATCAGAACACACTTCCACCCAATCAGAACACAGCCAAGCTCCCACCCAATCAGTTCACACCCCCACTGGCAGTTAAAAGGAAGAAACAGCTGCGATCACACATTGCTCCTAGAAGCCCGAAGCCGAAGACACCAGCCTGAAGATGACGAATGAGACTTCGTCGAAACGTCGCCAAGACACTTCCAATTTGACGCGGGAGAAAACCCGAATAACCAAAGACCTACATATATATACATATACATATATATAAAATTTAGTTTATTATTTAATATTATTATTTTTATATATAAGGCATATATTATGGATATTAGTAATAATAAATCAAATGGACGATCTCACGTTTGCTTTTGAAAGCTGCAGACTCCAACTCCCATCACCCAAGCCAAAAGCTTCCCTCCCCATGGACTACAAAGCCCATCGTCCAAGGCACCTCCCCTTCCCCTCCCCCCCACTCCCAGTTTCTTCTCCCCGCCCTGCTGGGTTTCCATCTCCGAAGCAGCAGCAGCAGCGGCTGGGGACGATGGGCTCTGTGGTCCCAGCCTCCCCTCCCACCCCCACTCCCACTAAGGGCGAAAGGCGTCCGAGGGGCGCGGATTGGCCTCACCAGGCTCCCGTAGGCCATCACCAGCACCACGTTCACCCCGGAAAGCCAGTTGCTGGACGGAACCGGCGAAGAAGCGGAGGGGGAAGAGGAGGAGGGGGAAGAGGAGGAGGAAGACGACGACGAGGCGGCGGCGGCTGCGGAGGAAGCGGAGCCGGCCATAGCCCGGCGAGGCTCCTGGCCTGGCAGCCCTCAGGGCCGCACAACATGGCCGCCGCCGGAGCCGCCCGCGCGCCGGTCACGTGGCCATGGTGGCCACGCCTCCAGGCCATATACGAGACTGGGTCAGCTGACCGGAAGCAGAGGTTGCGCGGGGGGGGGAAAACCACGAAGAGAAAGGCGGCTCGCTTGGGCGGCCATATTGGAAAGCCCAAAGAGAAAGGGGCCGAGAGGCGTTCTTATACACGTCCGGTTCTCAAGGGGGGGAAGGCAGCAGAGTGGCGGGGTTATGCAAACGCTCCAAATTAAAATAATTAAAAAAAAAAAAAACCCAAAAAGTTCCAAAATGAATTCCGGGCCGGAGTCGAACAGGAGCAAGAATCGATTTAGATTGAAAAGCAAAACGCTTTTGCGTTTTTGGCCAAAACCCCGCATTGGTGGGGAAGGCCTTGTCGCACGGGAACCGGAACTGTGTAAAAAAAAAAAAAACCCTTCTCTTTTCCCAAAGGCTTCATTAAATTGAAAAAAAAGTTGGGTTTAGTTAGGATGCTGGAGACAGATGGGGGGGGGGAAAGAAAAGGGAAAAAAAAAAAAGGGGAGCCAAACACAGTCACGTGCTCGGAGGCGGGGCCAAGGGGGGGGGAGAGAGAGCCGAGGAAAACAAACACAGGAGGGAGGGAGGGGGAGCACACCTCCTCCTCCTCTTCCCCCCCTCCTCCTTCTCCTTGCGCGCAGGCGCACTGGCGAAGAGGGGGGGGGGCGTGTCGCGGCCACCTGACGCCGGGCGTCCCCCCACATCGCGCGCGCGGCCCCGCCCCCCGCGCGTCACGTGGCCGAAGGGGGCGGCGCCTCGCCCGCGCTGGCTTCAGTTGTCAGTGTGCGTGTGTGGCGGCGGCGGCGGCGGCGGCAGCGGCGGCTGAGGTAAAAAAAAAAAAAAGAGAGAGAGGAAAAATGGCGCGCGGCCCCTTTAAGAGCCGGCCCCGCCTCCTCCTCCTCCTCCCCCCTCCCCCTCCGATAATCCCCGCTTTACTTTTATGAGGCGATTCCCGGGAACCGGCGGCGGCAGCGGCGGCGGCGGAAGGCGGGTATCTGGCGGGTCGGCCGTGGAAGCGGGTGGTGGCGGCGGCGTCGGCTCCGGAGGGTCTTTTTCCTGCCGGCCTGAAGGGGGAGGAAGGGGGCGTGAGGAGGCGGGCAAGTTCCGGTGGGGGAGCGCCTCCGCTGAGGCCTAGTCGGCCGGGGTGAAGCCGGGGACTCGCGTAGCGCGGCAAGCCGGGCCGGGCGAGGCCAAAGTCGGCCTCGACCCCCGGAAAGACCCCGGAAGGGGGGAAAAATGTTTTTTTTTTCTTCTTCCTTCTCGGCTTCCATCTGCTTTCCGACCACCCACCCCGAGGCCCGGGAAGCCCCGACGGGCCCCTCCTTCCTTCCTCCCCCCCCTCTACGCGAACAGCGCCGGCCCTTCCTGCCCGGGCGAGGCCGCTTCCCCCTCGAGGAAGCGCCGCTTCATTGTTTCCTCCCGGGCCCGCCGGCCTCGCCTCGGCCCTCGGGGGCCAAAGGAGCCGCGGGGCGGGAGTCCCTTCTCCCCTCTTTCCCCCCCCCCCCCACGTGGAGGGGCGACCCCCGGAAAGCCCCCCCTCCCCCATGTCCAGGGGGCGGAGCCTTGACCCCCCCTCAATCAGGCCTGCCTGGACGGAGCCCCCCCTCCTCCTGGCCGAGTTTCCTGCCCCCCCCCGCAATGGGACGCCCCCCTCCCTCCCTCCCTTTTTTGGGGAAGGGGCATCTCCAAAGAGGGTGGGGGGGGGAGAGCCTGAATAAACTTGGGTTCTTGGCTCCTCAAATCCACCTTTTTTTCCTGGCTTTGGAGGGGAGGCATTTTTATCCCTCCCTGGAAAAGTGGCAGGGATCTCCTAGGATCCACCGTGATCTCTTCCTCCTCCTCCTCCTCCCTCTGGCATGCGGGGGGGGGGGGGAGGGGGGATCCTTGGCCTAAGATCAGCGTCTCTTTTAAGTGGCTGGCAGGAATCTGATCCCAAGTGATCCCTTTTCCGTTTGGGGGATCCTTTGCTTAAGATCATTGTGTGTGGGTTTTTGTTTTTTGTTTTTTTTTGGCCTCTTCAAAAAGTGGCGGAAATCTCCTAAAGTCTGATCCCAGCGGATCCCTTCTCCTTCTTCCGTTTGGGGGGGATCCTTTGCAATAGGATTGCAAGTCTCTTCTTTGCCCCGTCCGAAAAATGGCAGAAATGTCCTAAAATCTGATCCAAAGTGATCCCTTCTCCCTCTTCCGTTTGGGGGGGTCCTTTGCTTAAGATCAGGGTTTCTAGTTGCCCCTTCAAAAAGTGGCAGAAATCTCCCATAATCTGATCCAAAGTGATCCCTTCTCCCTCTTCCGTTTGGGGGGATCCTTTGCTTAAGATCAGGGTTTCTAGTTGCCCCTTCAAAAAGTGGCAGAAATCTCCCATAATCTGATCCGAAATGATCCCTTCTCCCTCTTCCGTTTGGGGGGGTCCTTTGCTTAAGATCAGCGTTTCTATTTGCCTTTTCAAAAAGGGGCAGAAATCTCCCCAAATTCTAATCCAAAGCGATCCCTTCTCCCTTCTTCCCTACCTGGGGTCTTTTGCATAAAACGGGGGTCTCGATTTGCCTCCTCAAAAAGTGGCAAAAAAAACCCCAAAACAACTCTACTAAAACCGAAAGTGATCCTTTCCACATAGGGGGATCTTTTGCATAAGATGGTCGTCTCGATTTACTTCCTCTAAAAAGTCAGATTTCCTAAAATCTGCTCTCAAATGATCCCTCTTCTACTGAAGGGGATCTTTTGCATAAGATAAGGGGTCTCTGTTTCCCTCTAACTTCCCCCTCCTTTCCATCATATCATCACCATCTCTTCATTTTTCCTTTTTAGTCCTCTTGTTTAAAGAAAAAAAAATTCGAAGGCTTCTTAAATCTTGGGAGTGTGGTTCCTCCTAAGCATGCCAGCTCCTTTTTCAGCAGGCAGAAGGCTGTTCCTTTGTTATCCTCACACCGTAAAAAAGGAAGGATTGGTGCCAGGCAATGTTGTTTGCAGCAGAGCGGGGTTCAAATCCACCTTGACTCAGGGCCAGGCTGGCTGCTGAGTTAAGGGAAGCCCATGTGCTCACCCGTTATCTCCTTGAACCCCGAAGCTGGGCCAGAAGTTTTACTGGAAGAATCTCCCAGGAACCCTGGAAGTTTTTAAATGCCCACTTTTGCAGAGAAAAAAAGTGATGCAGAAGCATTCGAAGGATAAAGTTTTAGATCATTTGATTTCTTTTTCTTTTTTTTTACAAAGCTAGCAACGGCCATTCTCTTTAGGATTCCTCTGTAAGGCATCACTTTCCCAGACGCTTCCCAGCTCACTGTAATTCCCGAGGCCCTGGGAATTTACCTTCTGCAGTATCTATTCTAGATCTCTTCCTCTTTCAGTTTCCCTTAAATGAACAAAACCATTTTTTGTGTGTGGGTTCTGTATTGCCTTGAGAGTGACTTCACCTGGGACTTTGTCACCGTAAGAAACTTACAGGCCCGCTGTGTTTCCTTCTCTGAAGTCTTCACTATTTGTGATATTCTTAAATAGCTTCTCCAAAATAAACAGCTTGGGTCACTTCCCAACCAGGAAGGCCACAATTGTGGGAGTTTCACAATGGCTGTAAGTCAGCACAATTTCTTGGTGGATGGACAAAAAAAAAAAAAAAAAGCCACAGTAGATATATCTTTTCATCCTTCCGAAATGTTCACTGCTCCTCCTGTTCCTATTCATCCCATGAGCTCTGTGATTTTCTTCTCTCCCCCCTCTTTTTTTTTTTTTTTATAAAAGACCTAAAACCAATGTTGACATTCTTGCTCTTTAACTTTTCCTGGCATCATTCTTTCCTCAAGGACATTCTTTCAAGCAAAATCGCACCATAATATTTTTTTTTTCCTCAGGAATGGCGCTCCAGTCTTATCAATCGTTAGGAGCTTGTAGGTGCTTCTTTATGTCCCAAAAGAAACGAAAAGAATTTCGGGGGTGGTGGTGTTTCGAGGTGTTTTTGTTTTTTTGGTGGTAAGCAGTATACTTTTCCTAACAAAATGTAATCGTGAATCCTCCTTGCCTATTTCAGTAATCTGTATTTTGTGTTCTTAGTTTTTCAGTGGGGCTGCTCTTCTTTTGTATTTATTCTGAGGTAAGTCAGTCTTACTTCCAGATGGACGTGCAGGGAACTGCAATCTTAAATTGAAAACAGTGCTATCTCTTTATTTTTATTTTTTTTAAAGAAAGAAAAGGCCCTGTTAACCCAGGCTCTCTTTGTAAGCCCAAGATGCCATTTTTTAATTTTTTTTCTTCTGAACTTCTTAACGAAGAAAGTTCCTGGTTTCACGTTGCTCTTTGAAGATAGTAGTTAGCAATTTGGCCAGCAGAAAGGCCTCAGTTCAGAAATCAGCCATTATCTCTGGACAGAAAAACGGCCTACGAATGATTAGAAGCTTGCTCTCCCTGGATGGAAGCTGTGATCCAAGAATTATCCTCTCTCTGGAATCACATGGGAAAGAGTAATATTGCCATTGCATAGGTTGGAACACGGAGTAAACTATTCTAGAAATTAGATTGGGGAAGACTAGTGTGCATTACATTTTTATATATGACTCTTATATACCCTTTTGGCTGCCTTCACCTGCCAGCAAGGTGAGAACTGCCATTCTTTTAAGGAGACACTTGCACGGCCTTTTTACTTATCAATTATCTTTTCTCCAAATCCCTGATCATCTTCGCTGCTTTTTTTTTTTTTTTTTTAAACCACTTCCATCTTTATTACCGTTCTTGAAACATCTGCTATCTGGTAGTGAATTTATTGCCATTTGTTTGCCTTTATAAAGGGATGGATGATCTATCAATCTTCAGCACGATGGCTTGAGGAGCAGAAGGCCACTCTGGGAGAGAGTGTGAGAGAGCCAAAAGCTACTTTAATCCCGCTACCCGGCCCATTTGGCGAAATAATATCGGAGTAGAACGTGGGATAATGGGCAACACTGGTGCTCCCTAGACTTCCATCTTCTGCAAACTCACCCATCTCGACAAAAGGGGGGTTTGCTTTCTCGTGCTCTTAATTGTGGATTTTCACTCTTGTAAAGAAGCGCCATTTGTCAGGATCTCCCCTGACCAAAAGTCTCCAGCCAGGGACTTTTATTTTCTTAGCCCTCGAGAATTAAATTAAAAGATTTAACAACCCCTTCTCCAGAAAACATTGAATCTTCCCTTGTCTTCATTTTCTTTCTTTCTTTAAAAACAAAAAAACTTCAAAGTGAGCTTTGAAATCTGGAAGTAAATTCTTTTTTTTAAAAAAAAAATTCTGTCTTTTCCAACATCTCTTTCCCAATCATTCGCTTCCAGCTGTTTGACCCGGCATCTTTGGAGCCAGGTTTCACTTCGCCCGAAGCTGGCAAGGCCGTTATCAGGGCAGGGTCCAAACAGGGAGGTGTCACCGGCTCCTGAGAAGCGGCCACTCATCTTTCAGGATGAAGTTGTGAGACGTGGACAAATTCCCACCCGCAGAAAATCGCTCTGGATGCTAAGTTGATGTTCCTTCTCCCCAATTGTATTGGCTCTGCTGGCAGCCCCTCTCTCTCTCTCTCTCTCTCTTTTTTTCCCATCACCTGCAGTCTCTTCCTTTTTAAAGGGAGGCTGCTGAGTAAGCCAGGGAGGTACGTACATCCATTGCAACCACGCCCACCACCCCATTTTCACGTGCTTGTTGAGGAAGGGGTGAAAAAGAAGAAGAAAAATCAAGAATCCAGCATCCAGGAACGCCAACCCCTGTTTGGCTGGCTGTAGCCAGAAATGGCTCCTTTTGGGAATATCCAGAGGATATTAATATAATAATGTTGTTCTGTTATCGTGGCCCAAGAAGACTTTGTTTACTTCTTCCCAGTTTTGTGCCTCTGCCTCAACACCTTTTGTGCTCCTGTTACGTACACACTGCGCTGTCACTAGTCTGGAGGGCTCCTCCAAAGGGCTCAAAAGTGGCTCTTTTGGAAATCACTGCTATATATTATGATTATAAGAATGCCAGGTGTGCCATAAATGACACTGCAGAAAGATTTTCCTTCCC
Source organism: Pantherophis vulpinus (assembly GCA_037215915.1). Taxonomy (NCBI): domain Eukaryota; kingdom Metazoa; phylum Chordata; class Lepidosauria; order Squamata; family Colubridae; genus Pantherophis; species Pantherophis vulpinus. Next base: position 25,511,380 of record JAXLNS010000009.1, on the reverse strand, counting down.
AAGCATACATTTCTCTCAGTTCGCTAAAAAAAAAATGTGCCTTTAGCTTAACAAGACCCGGTTCTCTTTTCTTAATCTCCCCCCCCCAACCTCCCGTCTCCAGAGATGAAGGCTCAATTTCTGACCCAGGAGACAAAACACACAAATCTCGTTGCATCACTTTTCTTTCCACCCGCGTGTATGTGTGTGCTTGCTGCCCAGGTTAAAAATTCGTTTAGCAACAGGCTGCTTGGTTCTAGGAATTGAAAATGTTTCCTTCACGAGCCATTTGCCGCCTGGGATTTTTGTTGATGAGGCTTCAGCCAGGGGGTTTCTTTAAGAAAAAAAAAAAAAAGCAGATTGGATTCCTGGAAAGCCGAGGTTGGGTTGAATCATTTTGCTGCTAAGTGGCTTACGTGTGGAGTGATTTCTCAGAGGGAAGGAAGGAGGAGGATCCGTTCTCAGGAAGGGAGATTTAAAACTCGGTCACTAACTCCGGGGATAATTGTCCTGCTCCTTATTAAAACCCTGGAGGCCTCCCTAAATTTTGGTTTCCGATTTCCTTCTTCCCTTCATTGGCAACCTGGATTTCAGAATTATCTGTATCCTAAGGCAGCTGCTGTATCTTGGCCCTGAGTTAAATACATCTGCAAAGCTAGAAAATTTGGAACAATTCTGCAAAACTTTCCCCCATCCTGACTTAGAATTCATAACATCCCGCTTAGTTTCCCCAGCTACCTTTTGGGTCTTTTTCGAATTTCTTCGTCCTTTCCCAGTTTGTGATTTTTATAAAGCCTCCTTCGGTTCTTGGAAAGCCTAGATGGATTTCAATGCAGGACCTGATGCTCCAAAGAGATGCTAAAAATGAGAAATGAAGTCCGGCTACGGTGGAGAACAGTTATTGTTCCTTTTCTAACAGAAAATGGTCCCATCTTTTTTTGGGGTGGCGTGTTGCAACACACCTCTATAACTTTCCATTAGTCATGGAAACTTCGCTTAGAAAAAGAGTTTATCGGGTTTTTTTTTTTTTAACAACTGGAGTTGAATGGCTAGGAATTGAAGTCAATGATGCAGAGCTGGGGTGGAGCCAGAGAGGAGGGTGAAAAATTAAAAGCCGGGTCATCCTCAAATCTTGTCAAAATCGTAGCCAGTAAGCAGGATGTGTTTGTAGGGTTGCTGCAATGAAAGCTACACAATCTATAGGACGGGAGGGGAAAATAACCTTGTGATTCTTTAACAGATGACAGTGGCAGTTGTTCTGAAGCAAGTGCTGGATGTTAGCCGAAAATAAAAACGAAATATAGATAGATAGTCCTTGACTTACCGCCACTTGTTTAGCAACTGTTCGAGCTTTCGAACAGCGCTGCAAAAGTGACTTCTGGCCGTTTTTCACACTTTACGACCATTGCAACACGTGACATTGGTCACGTGATCCAAATTCAGACCCCTGGCAACTGACTCGTATTTATGACGGACGCAACATCCCGAGGGGGAGGGATTCAGGCGATCCCCTTTCGCGAACCTGGCAAGCCGAGGCAACGGGGAAGCCAGATTTCACTTAAACAACCGTGTTTCCTAACTTTTAACGACTGCATTGATTCCCTTAACAACCGGGGCAAGAAAGGTCGTAAAACGGGCAGAATTCCCTGAACAACTAATTTTTGCCTAGCAGTGGAAATTTTGGGCTAAATTGCAGATGTTGAAATCGAAGGATTACCTGTCGATAATGTAAAAAAAGACATCATGGCTGGCGAAGAAAACTCTCTTAACGTTTTAACACCTCTCTTTTTTTTTTTAATTTACAGATTTCTGCCTTGTAAATACTGTTATTTGTATATACTGTAAATGATGACATCGGTAGGCACCAACCGAGCCCGGGGAAGCTGGGAGCAGACACAAACACAGACCCAGGCACAGCACAAGCAGAGGCCACAGGTGAGGGCGGGGTTAGCGGCGTCCTTGGAAACCGGGAGGTGTGCTGCCTGGCCCCTCCTTGCTCTTTCGGTTGTGACTTGGTGGCACCTGGCCCTAACGTCTTCCTGGGAGACAAAGGTGCACCGTCTCCACCTTTGTTTGTTCTCAGCCAGGAAGCTGAACTGGGGAGGGAGGGCGGAGTTTGGCTTTTTGTACCCAAGCATCCGGTTACCTGGGCAATCAAATTCCAGCCCGGTGGGTAAAATTCTGGTGTTTGACGACTTGCAATCCACACCCATGAATCGTGAGGTGTTTTGTCTTCCGCCTTCCCAACAGTTCTTAGGCTTATCGGGGTTCATTCGAGGGCATTATTATTATTCTATATTTTTGTTCCGCCTCGATGTTTAGAAACAAGGCAGTGAACATATCTAATACTCCTCCTTCCTCCTCTTTTGCTCACAATGACAATCTTGCGAGGTGGGTTGCGATGAAAGAGAGGGATTGGCCCCAAAGTCAGCCAGCCGGCTTTCATGCCTAAGGTGGGGGACTAGAATTCACAGTCTCCCAGTGATTGTCCCAAAGTCACCCAGCTGGCTTTCATGCCTAAAAAGGAACTAGAACTCACCATCTCCTGGCGAGTGGCCCAAAGTCACCCAATCAGCTTTCATGCCTTAAGGCAGGACTACAATTCCCAGTCTCCTGGCGAGTGGCCCAAAGTCACCCAATCAGCTTTCATGCCTTAAGGCAGGACTTGAACTCAGGATTCTCTGCCTCCTAGCCTGGTGCCTTAATCACTAGACCAAACTGGGAAATAAAGAACTTGTTACACTAAGATGGGATTTAATTTGTTTTTTTTTTAAATTTCAACACGGCTTCGAAGCCGCGACCGCTTGGCTTTGCCTGTTGCATTTAAGCTTAATGGATTTGCTTAATAGCCACGTGATTCACTTTTAACGACCGTGTGACTTGCTTAACGATTGTGGCGAGTCACTTAACCCCTGTAAAAATGGTTCATGAAGTCCCGTTTCATTGACTGCGACAGCTTGCGATGGAGATCCCGCTCTCCGCGATGGTCGTAATCAAGGACTTCCACCCTAGGAGGATGCAATTGGTGAACAATTTTTCAGATTTTGCGTCTCCCCTTCAGGCCACATCCTGAGTTGGGAACTGGCTTCAATTGGAGCTCAAATCTCTCCCAATTATTTAGGGCGCCTTACCTGAACGGTTAGAATTTACGTACCTGTCTCTCCATCTTTTTTTTTTCCCCTCCCCCTTTTGGACCCGGCCTCTTTGAAAATGCGAGCGTCTCATTTTTTTCACTTTCTGTGTCTCTTCCAGGCCACTGCGGAGCAAATTCGGCTTGCGCAGATGATCTCGGACCACAACGATGCTGACTTCGAAGAGAAAGTGAAACAAGTAAGTCCTTTGGCATCAGAAGAATAGAATAGAATAAAATAACAGAGTTGGAAGAGGGACCTTGGAGGTCTTCTAGTCCAACCCACTGCTTAGGCATGAAACCTTTACACTATCTCAGACAGATGGTTGCCCAGTCTCTTCTTAAAATCCTCCAGTGTTGGAGCATTTACAACTTCTGGTGGCAAGTTGTTCCACTGGTTAATTGTTCTCACTGTCAGGAAGTTTCTCCTTAGTTCTAAGTTGCTTCTCTCCTTGATTAGTTTCCATCCGTTGCTTCTTGTCCTGCCCTCAGGGGCTTTGGAGGAAGAGACGGAGAGGCCCAGCCACGGCCTCAAACTGATTGGATAGTTTTCTTTTTACAAGTGTGGTCCTCGACTTCTAACCATTCATTTAGTGACCGAAGTTGAAACCGCACTTTAAAAAAATGACCATTTTCCATACTTCACAACTGTTGCAAAATCCCCGCCATCATGCCGTCAAAATATAGCTGCTTGGTAACTGGCACGTATTTATGACGGTCGCAGCATCCCGGGGTCGTGTGGTCCCCTTCAGTGACCTGACAAGCCAAGTCAACGGGGAAGACGGATTCACTTAACAACCATGTTTGTAACTTAACTGCATTGCTTCACTCAACAACAGAGGCAAGAAGGGTCGTGAAATGAGGCAAAACTCACTTAAGAACTTTTGGGCTCAGTTCTGGTCGTAAGTCCAGGACTACCTTCTAAGCTTGCTATTTCATTCATGTCTTAAGTCATTTATTCATGTCTTATTCCCTGGAGTCGGGGCATCCGGTAATATAACCCAAACGGCTCCCTTTTTAGTATTTTATCACTTCCAAAGAAATTGTATGACCGTCCTGACTTTTGATTCTGGTTTGAAATGGTTCTTTGCCCTAATTCCAGCTAATAGAGTCACACTGGTGAATTTTTGGCTGGGTCATCCTGCCCCTCTCTTTTGCCTGCCAGTAATTTTTTATTTGTTTGTTTCCTGGGGAAACGAATGTGCAGGTAGCTGGTTTAAATTTAGGATATTTGTCTTGGCTGTTGCAAGTTTTATTAAGTTAAGCGAAGGAGGATAGGTTAGCAAAAATAAGGAGCTTTTTCGACATTTTCAAAGCAGAATGAAAAAGGCTGCCCCATTAAAATAATTGATGATACGTTCCTCATTAAAATAATTGATGATGTGTTGGTCCCGAAAAGCCAATTTTCTTTTGACAGCAGCAAAATTATTGTATGCACAAAAATGGGAGGATACTTCGATTCCTAACGTGGACGAATGCTTGCAGAAGTTGATGGAATTTGGCTGAAATGGCAATGTTGACTATTTTGATTAAAGAAAAGAATAGAAGTACTTTTTATTTCCACATGGAGACCGTTTCTGAACTTTGTGCTTAAAGTGGAAAAGAATGAAACTTTGATTTTGGGTTTTACCAATTAGATTGATAGGTCTTTATAGAAATGGCTTGTTCATATTATTACGAAAGTTGTGATTTGATGTTAATGCCTTATTTTACTGCAACAGAGAAAAGTTGGAAGTCAATGTTCCTTTTTCTTTTCTTTTTTTCTTATCCTCCCTCACTTCTCCCTCTTCCTCCCCACCGTTTTCCTATTTACTTTCGTATTTTGTATCTTATTTTATAACCCAATGTTAAACCAGAAAAGCAAAAGTTGTTGTCTGAAAAAGATGAAAGATATTTGAGATAAAAATGGTGTAACAAGCTCGGAACCACAGCGCTTCAGGAAAATAACTTTTTGTGCCTTCTAAGGGCATTCAAAAAAGGAATATTTGTGGTCCGTGGATCGAGAGGGAGCGAAGCTGCTTGGGTTTCCTGCAAATGATTCTCTTTTATCCCTAAGATATTTTTTTTATTGCCGGAGACCCGCTCTCATAATTTCCTTTTTCCCCGTCCACAGCTGATCGACATCACTGGCAAGAATCAGGACGAGTGTGTGATCGCCCTGCACGACTGCAACGGAGATGTCAACAGAGCCATCAACGTGTTGTTGGAGGGGAACCCAGACACGGTAGATGTGGGGCTCAGCTGGGCTGAGGCTGATTGGTTGGGTAGTCCATCAGCGGGATGGGGGGTGGAGAGACATTCCATTCCAGCTCCGCGTGATGTGCAAACCCAATTGAAGCAGGGCTGTTGCAGAAAATACCCTGGCTCTTTTCATTGTTGGTTTTAATATACAGGTAGCTAGGGATGAGGGGGCTCAGTGGCTAAGATGCTGAGCTTGTCGATCGAAAGGTCGGCAGTTTAGCGGTTCGAATCCCGAGTGCCGTGTAACGGGGTGAGCTCCCGTTACTTGTCCCAGCTTCTGCCAACCTAGCAGTTTGAAAGCATGTAAAAAATGCAAGTAGAAAAATAGGGACTCCCTTTGGTGGGAAGGGAACAGCGTTTTCCGTGCGCCTTTGGCTTTGAGTCATGCCGGCCACAGGACCACAGAGACGTCTTCGGACAGCGCTGGCTCTTCGGCTTTGAAACGGAGATGAGCACTGCCCCCTAGAGTCAGGAACGACTAACATGTATGTGTGAGGGGAACCTTTTCCTAGCTCTCCACTGAGAACAGTTCATTTAATGACCATTGAGAGTTACAATGGCACTGCAAAAAAAAAATGACTTAGGACCGTTTTTCACACTTACGACGGTTGCAGCATGGTCCGCGTGCTCAAAATTCAGACCCCCTGGCCATCGACAACTCACGGTTTGGTGAGTTTTGCCCTCTTTTACAACCTACCTTGCCACGGTCGTTGCAGGTGTTCGATTAGTCACACGGTTGTTAAGTGAATCTGGCTTCCCCGTTGACTTCTGCTTACCAGAAGGGGTTGCAAAATGGGAATCTTGCGACTGTCATAAATACGAGCCAGTTGCCGAGCGTCCAAATTTGGATCATGCCAGCACGGGGGATGCTGCCACGCCGTAAGTCTGAAAAATGCTCCCTTTTTTCCCCCCTTTTCAAAGCCGTCGCAACGTTAAAAACTGTCATTAAAACGAACAGAGGGCTTTACCTACCTTGTCTCGTGCATCAAAAATAACGTTTGAATCCCCCCCCCTTTTTTTTTCATCTTTTAGCACTCCTGGGAAATGGTGGGGAAGAAGAAAGGCGTGTCGGGACAGAAAGACAGCGGACAGACGGAACCCAGCGAAGAAGGCAAAGAGAACCGGGAAAAAGAGCGTGACTTCAGCCGGCGACGGGGGAGCGGCTTGCCCCGGAGAGGCCGCGGAGCCAGCCGTGGGAGAGAATGTAGGCCCCTGATTCTGCATACAAAGCAATAAGACCCTCCAGAGGAGAGGTGCAAAAGGTTCCTTTGCGGCATTTGTGACTCCCAAAATCAGGGCCCGTTCTCCGTCCCCTTCCATCAACCCCCAACCCCACCCTCCGACCCTTCCCAGGAGGTTGCTTTGACCTTCAGGCAGGCTGCTTCCACCATGGCAGGAAGTGACTGGGTAGCTCAGCGGCTAAGACGCTGAGCTTGACGAGCAGAAACTTCAGCGGTTCGAATCCCTAGTATAGGTCTCCTGTGCGAGCAGGGGGTTGGACTAGATGACCTCCAAGGTACCCTTCCAACTCCGTTACTGTTACTCTCCTCTTTCCCACCGGGGGTGGGGGGGGCAGGGGATTGGTAAGAGCGAAGGCAGCTGTTGGGAGAATCTTCCAGCAGTGCTTTTGAAGGCTTCCACGCTTTCCTGGTGTCCCTGTTCGGAGAGAAAGGATTGCAGGATATAGAAAACCAAGAGTTTTGTATTTCCGGATACCGGTTGCTTGTTTCTTCCTCTTTCTTTTTTGTTTTGTTTTTGTTTTTAAGAACGGGAGAGTAAATCTCTCGTGGAATTACTGTATTTTTCGGAGTATAAGATGCACCTGACTATAAGATGCACCTAAATTTAGAATTTAGAAGAGGAAAACAACAACAACAACAAAAAAGTAGTTTTTGACTTCCCTTTTTTTGGCCCTTTTCCAGTCTTTTTTCGGCCTGTTTCCAGGGCTTTTTTCAGTCCATTTTTGAGGCTTCTTTCGGCCCGTTTGGGGGGCTTTTTTCAGCCCGTTTTTGAGGCTTTTTTTGGACTCTTTTTTTTTTTGGCCTTTTTTAGCCTTTTTTTTAAAGAAAAAATGGGCCGAAAACAAGCTGAAAAAAGCCCCCCAAACGAAAAAAGCACCGAAAACAGGCCGGAAAAAAAAAAGACATGAAAAAGGCCCCAAAACAGGGTGTGCGGAGCCCCAAAAATGGCTGGCGGGGCTTCAGCAATATTCGGTCTATAAGACACACAGACATTTTCGCCCCTTTTGGGAGACAAAAATGTGCGTCTTATAGTCCGAAAAATACGGTATATCTAGGCATCCTGACTGAGAAAGCCATGGGGTTTTTTTGGGGGTGGGGGTGGGGGTGGGAAATGCTTTGATATAATTAATCCTCGAGCCATTGTAAACCCAGCCTTCTTCAACAGGTAGTCCTTGACTTACGACCACCATTGAGCCCCCAAATTCATATTGTTAAGCATGACGGTTGTGAAGTGAGTTTTGCCCCCGTTTTTTACGACTTGCCTTGGCCCAGTTGTCCAGCGCAACGTTGCAGTCGTTAAATGAGGAACGCGGTTGATCAAGTGAATCTGGCCTCCCCGTGAATTTTGCTCGTCGGGAGGTCACAAAAGGGGATCCCGTGACCCATCAACCGTCATAAATTTGAGTCAAAGTTGCCAAGCATCTGGATCTTTTATCACGTGACCCTGGGGAGGGTGCAACAGGCATAAGCATGAAAAAACGGTCATTCACTTTTTACATCGCCGTCCTAACTTTGAACGGTCACTAAGTGAGCTGTCGTAAGTCAGGGACTGCCAAGTTTATTCTCTAGGAAGATTGTTTTAACTTCGTGCTTCTGAGGTTCAGCTTAAAGAATGGGGTACAGTGAACGGGTGCAATTGCACGCCAGACTGTGACTTCTCTCTAGTTTTGGGGATACCACACCGTACAACTGTGTGGCTGGTTTTTTTTTACCTGGTGGTTGCCACGTTTAAGGCACGACATAGTCCGTTTTCAAGAGGCACCGATATCGATCCGCACGCGAGCTCAGTCTTGCATTGAGCCCCCTTGGTTTTTTTCCTTCCATATTTCCCTCTCTCTGTCCTGGATTCCTCGCTTGCAAATCTCCCAGCGCCTTGTTGTGTTTTGCAGTTCGGGGTCAAGAGAACGGACTGGATGGCAGCAAGACCAGTGGCTCTTCTGGCAGAGGCACGGAGAGAGGGCGGCGGGGACGTGGGCGAGGCAGAGGTGAGCCCAGGTTGACCGTCTGTCACCCTGTAACAAATCATCATTTATTGAGAAACAAATCTCTGTAAAATGGCTCCTTAAGGAGTTGCCAGGAAGGAAAGGAGCTTTTCCATCTCGCCTGACTTTGCTACTAAGGCCACAGCGAAAAAATCCATCTCTTGTTGCACAATACAATACAAAACACAATTACAATACAAAATACAATACACAATACAATACAATATGCAATACAAAATACAGTACAATATAAAATTCAATACAATACAAAATACAATACAAAACAATACAAAATACAATATTATACACAATACAAAATACAATACAGTACAAAATTCAATACAAAATACAATACAATACAAAATACAATACAATACAATACAAAATTCAATACAAAATACAATACAATACAAAATTCAATACAAAATACAATACAATATAAAATTCAATACAATATGCAATATAAAATTCAATACAATACAAAATACAATACAAAATAGAAAATACAATACAAAACAAAATACAATACACAATACAATATGCAATAGAAAATACAGTACAATATAAAATTCAATACAATACAAAATACAATACAAAACAAAATACAATACAATACAAAATACAATACAATACAAAATAATACAAAATTCAATACAAAATACAATACAATACAAAATACAATATACAATACAATACTTTCTTGGCCAAGTGTGATTGGACATACAAGGAATTTGTCTTTGGTGTATATGCTCTGAGTGTACACAAGGAGAATAAAATACATTCATCGAGAATCAAAAAGATACAACACTTAGTGATATTCAAGGTTATTAATAAGCTATTGTACTAAGAAAGAAATAAAACCAATATAAATTGAAAAATACAAGCAACGTTGTGGTAATAAGTGGGAAGAGATAAATACTAGTAAGAAAGAGAAGAATAATAGTAACACAGTCTTAGAAATTATTTGACAGTTTTGAGGGAATTATTTGTTTTGAGTTGAAACAATTTGTGTCCAGGATGTGAGGGGTCTGTAGATATTTTCACAGCCCTCTTTTTGACTCATGCATTATACAGGTCCTTAATGGAAGGCAGGTTGGTAGCCATGTTTTTTTTCTGCCGTTCTAATTATCCGTTGATAATTGACAATAATCCGTTGACAACCTGCTTAAAAGCAGATCCTGGATAACCACGAATGTTGAAGGGCATTCTAACAAACCCATTTCTCTTCATCTTCAGGCGGCTCTGGACGACGGGGAGGAAGATTTTCTGCCCAAGGCATGGGGTAAGCTTCGCTCTGGGTTTGTGAGTTGGTTCTGTGTCCGATTGCGCTAAGCAGTGAAACAACAGCCTGTGTTCCAGGCAACCGAAGGTTGCAATAAAAGAAGAAATTTGTAGCTCTGGGGTTGAATGGTCCTTGGTGCTCTCTGACCTTGGCGGTTTTCTTGCAGACACTTCATGACCCAAACTAGGTCACTTCATCGGTGCTAGAAGGGAGGTGGGTTTGCAAGAGAGGAGGAGGTGGAGGAAGATTGTGGGGTCCCTGGTGCTCTCTGAGCTTGGCGGTTTTCTTGCAGACCCAAACTAGGTAACATCAGTGCTAGAAGGAGGAGGAGGAGGAGGCAAACTGTGGGATCCTTGATCCTCTTTGAGCTTTTGGCGGTTTTCTTGCAAACGTTTTATGACCCAAACTAGGGAAGAGCATCTGTGCTAGTGACTAGCAGCCAAGCTCGGCGAGCACCAAGGAGCAGGTGGTTGGATGAGAAAGAAAGTGATTGGTTGGTTGGTTGAGTAGAGTAAAGCCATTATGGATGCCCTTCCAAGCCGTTTGTGCTGGACTCCTAGTTCTGAGTTAGTTTTTTAAAGAAGATTTATATGGCCGCCTGACACAGTGACTCTCGGCTACAAAAACAAGACAAAAATAATAATTCTCTCCCCCCCTTTCCCCACCAATCACACCAACCACTTGATGAGTTCTGTATTACCCCGGGGTCCCCAAGCCCCAAACCAGGTCTTTAGGGCTTTGCGAAAGAGCAGGGATAATGTTCCACCAGGAGGGAGCCATCACACAGGTGGCCCTTCTTCCTGGTCCCACCAGATGGACCTCCTTCAGGGTATGGGACCCTCCGTATATACGGGGGGGACCCATAACATAACATCCTGCCTCCCCCATTCTGGGTGGGTCGGATAGATATCATTGAAACAAAGACGGTCCTTCCAATAGCAAAGAGGGAGCCACCACGGAGGTGGCCCTTCTTCCTGATCCCGCCAGGCCAGTTGCAAGATCGGTCGTGCACTCAAGATGGGTTACCGGTCCCTGGTGAGGAGACTCGACTTCAGATGGATTCACGAAGGGCTGATTGTCTGAAGTCTCCTCACCAGGAACTAGTTAGGAACTAACCCATCTTGACTCAACTACTTGTCTCAGAGAATGGCCTCCCGCTGACGTTTCCTTGCTTCCTCCCCCCCTCGCCTCCCCCCCAGGACTTTCAACCCCGCGGACTATGCAGAACCCACCAGCACGGACGAAAGTTATGGCAATAACAGCAACACATGGAACAGCACGGGAAGTTTCGAGCCGGATGATGGGACGAGTGAGTGATCGGGGTTCGGTACTGCCTGGGGTGGGGGTGGGGGTGGGGCGGCTAGATCTCCCAAACCGACACGGGGGGGGAGAATCTCCTTGGCCTGGAGGACCCCGTCAGCCGCTATCGGCTTGCAATTCCACTTTTAAGAATTGATGGGGTCTTCAACAGCCTTCCTCTGAAATCCCAGGGGCTGGGGAGGAGGTCCCAGAATCTTGGGACTTAGAAGCATTTAACATCTCCAAGATACCCCCCGAAATATATATTTGTATATGATAGGAGAACCAGGTTAGCTTCTTTTAAGCCTGCTTTTAGGATAGTGGAATTGCTGGATAATCTTAATTTGTCACGCCTGGAACCAGGAAGAAGCTGCTAATTTTGTAGAATTGTTCAAAACGCTCCTCCCCTGTTGCGGAACTACTCTTTAACTACAGGTAGTCCTCGACTTGCAACCACAACCGAGCCCCGAAATTATCTCGCTAAGCGAGACATTGGTTCAGCGAATTCCCCCCCCCCCCAATTATACGACTTCTCTTGCCACCATTTTTAAATCCATTGGGCAGTTGCATTAAGTCCATCAGGCGGTCGTTTAAGTGAATCCGGCTTCCCCGTCAGGTCGCATCCCTTCACCGCCGGGATGCCACCACCGTCATAAATATGAGTCAGTTGACAAGCATCGGGAGTTTTGATAGCGCGACCGACGGGGATGTCGCTAAGGTCGTTAAGGGTGAAGAAAAAAACCTGGTCCTAAGTCACGTTTTTTTTTTTTAAAAAAAAAAGGCTTTGGGAACTTCAAACGGTCACTCAACGGGCGGTTGTAAGTCGGGGATTTACTGAAGTGTTGAGAAAACACTTGCCTGGTGGGTTGACCAGTTTGATCCTAGGTAGAGGCACCCTGAGAATATCTCTTTCTGGGCACACAGAGAATATATATGCTGAACAAAACTCCGTACTGGCGACAAGAAAGGCATCCGGCCAGTAAAACACTCTGCTAGCTCCATTCAGTTGCCCGGATTCCACCCCGCAAGGGATTATGGGATCGTTAAATGATGATGGTGATGCTTTAGGGTGCTTTTTAGGAAGACTCTGTAACTCCCCATACCTCCCCCCCCCATGCCTGGATCAGAGTAGAGCAAAATGAAAAAATTTAAGGAAATGGGACATATATCCCTCTGTCTATTCCCCCCCTTGTCTAGACCCCCCACTTCCCTCCACCACTTTTCCTCCATAAGATTTACACCTCGTTGTCCCCCCCCCTTTGATTAGTTAGCACCATTTAAGCTTGTATCTCCCCCCCCTTTAAAACCCCTTTAATTTGACCAATATCCACAGGTACGGGCTGGGGTGGCGGTGGGGGGGGGAAACGGGGTGCCTCATCTCACCTTTCGAAGTATTTTGACCGTTTTTACTGTTTTTTGTTCTTTTTTCTTTCCTTGTTCTGTTTTGTTTCAGGAGTTGATTACATTAGGGGCGAGGGGTCAAATTATCCCCGAAAATTTGACACTGCTCCTGGTACGAGAAATCCAGGGGCACTTAAATGCCTTCGGATCTCTTTTTTTTTTATCTTTTTTCTTTTTTTAAAAAAACCTATCTTTTAAAATAAGATGGAATTTATCTGTGGATATGTTAACTGTCTTGTCTTCCCCACCCCCCCTTTCTTCCGCCATCTTTTTTCCCTCTCTGTTTTGTTCACTTTCATATTTTTAAACGTACTTGCCTGTTGCTTTTTACTACTAATGCTTTTACTCCTCGCATCCCCAAGGTTTTTTTTTTTTTATAAAGTGGGTGGATGGGGGAATGTTGCCATTTTTTTTGAAGTGAAAATTAAGCTTTGATTTCCCAGCTTAATGGTGATTTAATGATGGTTATGGCTTGGGAATAGTATGGTTTAAAATGTCTAACACAAGACGACGTGTTCCTCAACCTCATCGGCTTTAAAATGTCATTTACTTCACATTTGGGGTTGGAAAAACAGTTATAAAAATTGGTTTGTTTAGACAGGGTGCAGTCAAGAACTCTTTCTGGATTTACTGGGGTGATCCAGATTTCCACCAGTGGATCCCGATGTATTCCAGTGGGTTGAAACTGTATTCACACTGTGCTAAGTACTTTGGCAATCTACCAATCTGTAGGAATTTGGCTGCTGGGTTTTCCCGCTGTGATGGTTGGGGATTCTTTTTACCAACTAGTGTTATTTTCTGGTGTTCTCCCTGACTTAAAAGATGATGCACAAATAAAATAAATAGGTTTTTCTCCCATGAAAACGTCTGAATTTCCGAAAGCAAGCTTTCATATTGCCTACAATTGATGACCAATCTAGAATTGGAAAATTTAGCATGGACCTGAGCTTCAGAGAGCTGCCTGCCCGCCCTGTACCTTTCCTGCAAGTACATCAATGCTAAATTAAAAAATAGAAAATAACTGGAGTTTTAGTAAAGGGTCAGGATAAGAACAGACCTTCTGGGTATCAATTTGCTCGATTAAAAACCTTCCAAAGGTTAATCTGCCTCTCTTTAGACATTCTTCACTGCCTCTCTTCTTCTGCCTGACCCTGTTAATTGACCCACGGTGGGGCTACGGTATATATATATATATATTATAATGACCCAGAGTCTTGTGGTTTGATTTCCCTTCCTGCTACCTTTTCCTGGACCTTGAAATGAACTTCTGAAAGTTTATCTCCTGGAAAAAGGGGTTAGTCTGTTAGCCGTGGAAAGTATCCAGGGATGTTTCAGTGACTTCAGTCGGGATGTGGGCGGTCTCCGTGCTGTTTTCAGTCCAAAGTATTTAAAGTTAAATGCCAACCGTCACTAACTGGAGGTGTTTGTGTGTTTTGGCCACCTTCCTGTTTAGGGGGAGAAGGCCAAACCGGTTTCATTTTGTGTACCAGTCTTACACGTATTCCTCGCAGGAAGAGAAGGATGACTTTAATTTATCCAGATATATATATATATATATGTATGCCACAAAAAAAACATTAAAACCCTGCACCAATTTTTTGTCCTTAAGCTTAGAATGTGTGTCCAAAGACAGAGGTCCCTGCCCTGCTGCCCCTCATCATCCTGTCACAGGCGAAATTAGAAAGAAAGATCATTTCGGAAGACTGGGAAGCCATCGGAGTTGGAAGCTAGCTTAGACTTGGGGGAATGGTTAGATCGTGATGATTAAGATCTACCTTAGAATTGCAGGTGGTTAGATCTTGATGATTAAGATCTAGCTTAGATTTGGGAATGGTTGGTTTTGGATGACTAGACCTAGCTTAGATTGGGGGATGGTTAGATCTCGATTAGATCTAGATGATTAGATCTAGCATAGATTTGGAAATGGTTAGAGCAGAGGTCTTCAAACTTGGCAGCTTGAAGACTTGTGGACTTCAACTCCCAGAATTCGCCAGCCTGGAGAATTCTGGGAGTTGAAGTTCACAAGTCTTCAAGCTGCCAAGTTTGAAGACCTCTGGGTTAGATCTTGATGACTAGATCTAACTTAGATTGGGGATGGTTAGATCTTGGTTAGATCTAGCATAGACTCGGGAATGGTTAGTTCTAGAATGACTAGATCTAGTTTAGACTTGCGGATAATTAGATCTTGATGATTAGATCTAGCTTAAACTCGGGAATGGTTAGATCTTGATGACTAGATCTAGCTTAGACTTGCGGATAATTAGATCTTGATGATTAGATCTTGATTAGATCTAGTTTAAACTCTTGAATAGTTAGATCCTGGGGATTAGATCTTGATGATTAGAGCTAGCTTAAATTTGGGGGTGGTTCAGTCTTTCCAGAGGGGCGTGAGTTGTTACATGGCAGGACAAAACCCCCCGAAGTTCCTCTCTCCTGAGTGGGTTCCAGGCTCCAGCCTCTTTGCTTTGGTGGGGTGAGGGGGATTGTATGTTGAGCTGCTGTGCCCTTGCCTCTCTCTGGCCCCCCCAGCTTCTGTCTGTCTGGGCAAGGATTGCCAGCCTGCTTAGCTCTTTGCATTGCTCTTTGAAAAACTCCCTCCTCCTCCTCCTCCTCCTTTGTTTTGTAACCGGTGCTTAAACTGGCTCCCCCCTCACCTTTGATCTCTGGCTCTTCCTCGGCAGGTGCCTGGAGGACAGCAACGGAGGAGTGGGGGACTGAGGACTGGAATGAAGATGTAGGTAAACCCCCTCCCCAATTCCTTCTTCTAACTTTCTGCTTCATGAACTTGGACAGGTTTCATTGCATTCTTCTCTCTCTCTCTCTGCTCCAGCTTTCAGAAACGAAGATCTTCACTGCCTCCAACGTCTCCTCGGTGCCTCTGCCCGTGGAAAATGTGACCATCACAGCTGGACAGAGGTGATTCCTTTTCTCTCTCTCGCTCTCTCTCTCCATATTATACATATCTGCGGTCCTTGATGCTCTCTGAGCTTGGCTGCTTTCTTGCCAGACCTTTCATGACCCAACTAGGTAATGTCATCAGTGTTGGAAGGGAGTGGGGTATTCAGAGTGAAGGAGGAGGAGGCCTGTGGGCTCTTGGGTGCTCTCTTGAGTTTGGTGGGTTTCTTGCAGACATTTCACGACCCAACTAGCTAACATCACCGGTGCTAGAAGAGGAAGGGGTTTACTCTCTCTTTAAATTTTGCTCTGTTAAGAGAGCAAACCCCCACATCCCTTCTCAGCACTGATGACGTTCCCTAGTTTGGTCATGAAACGTCTGCAAGAAAACATTCCAGCTCAGAGAGCAACCAAGACCCCCACATTTCAACCCTGAGCTACAAATAGTCTCTTCTGTCCTTACATTTGGGCATTTATTTATTTGCTTGCTTGTTTATTTATTTGTTCGTTTAATCGATCAATTTTTATAAACACCCCCGCCCACCTCCCAATCTCAAGGAGTTGACTCCTGGTGTTCTCCAGTGGTGAAATTCAATTTTTTTTTTTTAAACTACCGGTTCTGTGGGTGTGGCTTGGTGGGCGTGGCAAGGGAAGTATACTGCAAAATCTCCATTCCCACCCCATTCTGGGACCAGCCAGAAGTGGTATTTGCCGGTTCTCCGAATTTACTCAAAATTTCCGCTCCCGGTTCTCCAGAACCTGCTTAATTTCACCCCTGGTGTTCTCCCGTCTAGAATCGACCTTGCAGTGCTCTTAGGAAAAACACCTTCCTCGCTGGAGAACGAATCGCCCAACTTGGATTCCTCCCAAGCGCCGGCTCTCAGCCAGCCCCTGGTGTTCAGCAATTCGAAGCAAAGCACCGTCTCTCAGTCTGGTTCGACCAACACCTTCTCCCACCACGGCATGGTAAGGAGACAGCCGGTGTCTCTTTTTTAGCTTCCTGAACCAGCCTTCCCAATAAAATACATTTTTTTTAAAAAAAAAATCGGAAATCCTCCAGAACTTCAAACTCTTTCTCCATAGTTTAGGGAGGATTCCCAACCTCTTGAATCTCAAGAGCTTCTTGGTGGGGTGTTTTTAATTTGATTTCCTGGAAAGAACGGTGTCTTGAGTTGAGAAATATTATTCTTGTGGCCCATTTTTTTTTTTTTTTTGCATTTAGTCCATTAAGCCTGGGTGAAGAGCTGGCTCCAGGGGTGCAGATATAATTGCATTGGTATGAATGTGTGTTGTCGCCGGGTGGGGGTGGGGAGTTATTATTATTAACTTTATCTTAGTTCATGAGCATTGATATCCATTTTTCAATATAATAGTTAAATGGAGTCATAATGTCAGATAATCAGATTTTTTTCAATATTTGAAAGACACTTCTACTAAAGATCAACTCATAAGTTATCTAAACAATAATTCCCGTTCAGCGAATAGAAGTCTCAGTTTTCCACTTACTTGAAAATACACATAACAGATTTATATAGCTTCACACACTTCAGGACCTCCACTGTTATTCATTTCCAGATAATAATACAGATAGTTCTCAACTTACACCCACAATTGAGGCCAAAATTTCTGTGGCTAAGTTCAGACACTTGTTAAAGGAGTTTTGCCCCATTTTATGAACTTTTTTGCCACAGCTCTGTTAAGTGAATCACTGCAGTTGATAAGTCAGTAACATGGTTAAGTGAATTTCGATTCCCCCTTGACTTTGCTGGTTACACCCCGGGGGGCGGGGGCTGCAGTGTCGTCACAGGGGGTCCACAAAGTGTTATCTTTTTTTATTATTTTTATTTCTTTTACATGCCGTTTTTATATCCTTGTAAGCCGCCTTGAGTAGTCACCATGTTGCGAGTAGGAGGCAATATAAATGTTCTAAATAAATAAATATATAGTTTAAAGATACAGCTGGACTTGTCAGCTGGAAAGCCGGCAGCCCAGGTTCGAGACCCGGGTGCCAGACGACAGGGTGAGGTCCCGTCCTCCCCTCAGCTCCTGCTAGCCTAGCAGTTTGAAATCATGCAGATGCGAGTAGATAAATAGGAACCACTTCGGTGGGAAGCAAACAGCGCTCTGTGATGTCATGCTGGCCACGTGACCGTAAATATCTTTGGACAGCGCCGACTTGATGGCGAGCCCCCTCCCCCCCCCCAAAGAATCAGCAACGACCAGTGGAGTAAAATCCTTTACCTTTTTTTTTTTTTTTTTTTAAAGTGCTCTCTGATGGGGCTGTTTTGAGAATCTGGATTAATTGTGGCTGTGCGTCCTTTTCCCCCTCTGCTTCAGGTCGGTGTGCTTGGAAAGGGCTTCAGCGAAGTTGGGGAGGGGAAGAGCAGCAGCAGTACCACCACGACTACCACGACTGGCTCTCAGTTCCTGGAGCAGTTCAAGACCGCCCAGGCCCTGGCCCAGTTGGCGGCCCAACATCCCCAGCCATCCGGAAGCAGCAACGCGGCCTCCTCGTGGGATATCGGCAGCACCAGCCAATCCTCCTCCCTTGTGCAGTATGGTAAGATGTTCCAGCTGGGGGGCGTAAGAGAGTAGCTATAGTGAGATGTGGGAAGGGCCTTAGGGGACGAGGAGACACTGCCTAGGGCGTGATGGTGAACCTATGGCACGCATGCTAGAGGTGACACGCAGAGCCCTCTCTGCGGGTACACGCACCGTCAACAGCTGCTGTTGTGGTTTCCGGCGTGCGCATGTGTGCCAGCCAGCTGGTTTCCAAGTTGCCGGGACTGGCGTGCGCGAAGATCAGCTGGCATGCCCCGTGCTAGAAACCAGAACAGCAGCTGGTGATGGCACACGTGCCCACAGAGAGGGCTCTTGTGTGCCACCTCTGGCACACGTGCCATAGATTTGCCATCACGGTCTGGTTTGGGCACTCGGCGCCGAAAAGGTTTGCCATCACTGGCCTAAGGGAACAGTCAGATAAGAGACCGCTGAGCCCTCAGCTGTATAACCAGTGGAGAAAGAGGATCAGAAGGGACCCTCCCTAGTTTCTCAGGCTGCAGAAGAGACGGTGGGAGCTTTGTACTTTCAGACTTGCAAGATTCTCTCGGAGTAGCTTTAGAGAACAGTTGGATAAGGGAGGGCATAGCCCAGAGCTGCATAATAGGTGATAAAAAGGGGATCAGAAGGGACCCTAAAAGAAATTTGTTTTGGGAGATGGACTTTGCTTATTTATTTATTTATTTATTTTTTGAATGGGTTTCATCAGTTGGAAACCTGACACCCTCCCTAGTTTCTCACGATGTAAAGGAGATGGTGGGAGTTTTGTACTTTCAGCCTCGCAGGCTTACTGGGAAAAGTAACCTTATAATAAAGTAGAATTAGCTCCTCTGTGCTAAGTGAATGGCCTTGGGAAATGGCATGGAAAAAATGCTGCCTAGGGAACCGTCGGATAAGAGACAGCTGAGCCCTCAGCTGCGTAACAGGCAGAGCAAAAAAAAAACCCTACCGCACCAGGAACCCTCCCTAGTTTCTCAGGCTGTAAAAGAGATGGCGGGAGAAACTGTCCTTTCAACCTTGCAAGCTTCTGGTAAAGTTTAACCACTACGATAAAAGTAGAATTAACTCATCTGTGGGATGAATCGGCTAGAGAGATAGGGAAGCGATGCTGCCCTAGGGAACAGTTAGATAAGAGACTGCTGAGCCCTCAGCCCACCTAACAGGTAGAGAAAGAGGCACAGAAGAAACCCTCCCTAGTTTCTCAGGCTGTAAAAAGAAAAAAAAAAGACGATGGGAGATTTAGGTTTTCAAGCTTCCGGCGATGTAGCCTAACAATAAAAGTCGAATTAATTCGTTCTCTGTGGTTGAGAGGTTGAGAGAAGCTGGGGGAAAAGAGTTTTGTAACGAGTTGCTGGAGGCTCACTTGGGTCCTTACCTGTCCAATGTCAGCACACGATGATATAATGACACACCTGCAACATTCAGATATTTTGCCCAAGGAACCTATTCGTTTTCTTTGCCTTCCGTGGAAAGGGGGACCCCCGTGCCAACTTTCTCTCTTTCTCTCCCTCCCTCCCTCTTTCTCTTTCCCGGTGGCCCGCAGACCTAAAGAACTCCTCGGAACCGGCGGTGCACAGCCCCTTCACCAAACGGCAGGCCTTTGCCCCCACCTCCGCCATGATGGAAGTATTCCTCCAGGAAAAGCAGCCGGTGGCAACGGCCTCTTCCGTTTCGGCTCCGCCACCTCCGTCCTCCCCCCTCGCCACGAAAACCAACCCGGTCTCTCAGATGTCGCCAGATTCCTCCAGCCCTCAGCCGGCCCAGCAAAAATTAAAACAACAGAAGAAGAAGGCCTCCTTGACATCAAAGGTGAGAGAGCAGAAGAACCAGGAGGTGGAGGGGGGACAGGGACCTCTTTCAAATTGGATGTGTTGTCCCTCTTTTAGGGGGCGGGGGGTGCAGGGATGACACAGGCCCCGAAATCCTGGTCTCAAGCTGGCTAACTAAGACACCACTAGAGGGTTTCCCCTAAGGTAGCAAAGTCCACACATCTTAAATTAAAGGATTTAAATTAAATTATTGAGGTTGAGAGATGCTTCTTCTAGGCTAAGGGGCCCCTACTTGAAATCCAAGGGCCACAGCCATGCTTGGCCACTGCAGTCCTTTTAACAACTGACAACTTTTAACATGACTGAATGGGGAAATCAGGAAAAGGGTGCAGTGAATTTTAATCAGTTTTCAATCGAAACAAACTTGGGTTCTTGTCTTTGCAAGAAGGATTTAGGAATGTCTCCCAGCACGCGTGGTTTTGATCGATCCGGCCTTGGGTTGGCCGCATGCCAGTAGACCCTTTTGGGCTCGGACGTAGCCTTAAAGGGGGGACAGTGCATGCCACAGCAAACGCCAGCATCGTGGGCGAATTCACTGTTGCAGCTACACGGCTGCCCAGCTGCCCCGTGATGCCTGAACAAGATGTTGGGTGCACAATAATATCTACTGGCCAGTTCTAGAACCACAAACCGACCTCATCAGCCAAAACCCCGCAAACCAGCCTTTCCGTCACAAACCAAACCGTCTCGTCCTTCAGATTCCAGCTCTGGCGGTGGAGATGCCCGGTTCGGCCGACATTTCGGGACTCAACTTGCAATTCGGGGCCTTGCAGTTCGGTTCGGAGCCCGTCCTCTCCGAGTACGAAGCCCCCCCTGCTACGAGCACCGCGGCCAGCCAGCCTCCAAACAGCCTCTACACGAGCACGGCCAGGTGAAACCCCCAAAACCGCTCACAGCGAGGGGCTCAGCGGCGCTGTAGGTATCGGTTAGGTAGGATCGAGGTCCGGGTGCAGATGAGCCCCCCACCTTTCTCTTCCCCCCACTTTAAATATATTTTTTATTTTATTCGAAATGAGATTAAAGTATAAAATACAGAACTTCCCCTTCCTCTCCGCAAAAAAAGAAAGAATACAAAAGAAAGAAAAATAAAAAAAATACTGTATTTTTCAGAGTATAAGACGCAGCTTAATTTTTGGGGAGGAAAATAGGGGGGAAAAAATCTGCCTACCAGGTATTCATCTGGTTAGTCTGGTCAGCTTCAGCATATTAGTTTGCTGGTTTTTCATCCCCTGCTTGGGGATAAAAAACAGCTTCTAAAGCCCAGCTGATCTTTGGAGAGAGAAGCAATGAGAAAAGCAGGGAAAGCACAGAGTTCGCTTCACTCGTTAGCGCCTCCTTAGGGCTGAAAAAAAGCTTCGGAAAAGCTACATTCGGAATATAAGACGCACCCACATTTTCAGCCTCTTTTAGGTGGGGAAAAAGTGTGTCTTATACTCCGAAAAACACAGTAAACCTCAAAACAAAAGAGCAAAAATAGAACCAACACAGAAACATTTGGTTCAGCAGATGTGAAATTCATCATCAGCCCAATAGCGTTGGTCGCTCCAAGTCCTCTTTATCTTTCTAGCCAGACCTAGTTCTCTTCCCTTCTGGGATCCCCCCCTGATCTCACCCACTTTCTTCTCTCGTTCTCCCTTTCCAGTGAGTCTCTGCCCACGATTTCCTCCAACAAGAGCCAGGATTCGGCCTTCCCGAGTGGCACCATGCCTACAGCAACGTATACCTCCCAGAACAGTGCTCAGGGACCACTGTACGAGCAGAGATCCACTCAGACCCGGCGGTACCCCAACTCCATTTCGTCCTCGCCCCAAAAAGACTTAAACCAAGCCAAGGTAGATTGGAGCTCTTGGGCCGCGTCAGACTCACAAAAGCTTATCCTTAGGAGGGAGAATTCCAGAGCAAGGCAGGTGGTGTAGTGGTTAAGGGGTTGGTCGAGAAACCAGGAGACGGTGAGTTCTAGTTCTGCCTTAGGCATGAAAGCCGGATGAGTGAGTTTGGGCCAATCACCAGGAGAATGGGAGTTCTAGTCCCACCATAGGCATGAAAGCCAGATGGGAGCCTTCCAACCAGTTCCTCTCTCTCAGCCCAACCCACCTTGCAAGGTGGTTGTGTGGAAAATAGGAGGAAAGGGTTCTATTATCTATTACATTTTCTATTATCTATTACATCTATTAGATAATAAAGAAAGATAATGTCTGAAGTTACCTGTAAACTTTTAAAGGTGGGATAAAACTATATATATAAGCTTGTTCTTTGGTGCCAAATTCTGCAGCATTTAGAAAGTTTAGACCCTGTTGTATTGATTAAGATAATTAAGAGAGAAATGGGCAGTTAAGATTAGATAGATAGATAGATAGATAGATAGATAGATAGATAGATAGATAGATAGATAGAATAGAGAAATAGTGAAAAGAGAGATAAATATAGATTGATAGATGATAGAGTGATAAGGGAGGCAGACAGATAAATAGAAGATAATTATTATATTATATTATATTATATTATATTATATTATATTATATTATATTATATTATATTATTATATTATATTATATTATATTATATTATATTATATTATATTATATTATATTATATTATATTATATTATTATACCTTGCCAACTCACAGTGAGTCCAGATAGCTTACAGCCACAGTACAAAAACCCAATATGTATATATATTTAATTATTTATTCATTTATTTATTATATTTATATATTGCCCTACTCCCGAAGGACTCAGTGTGGTCAACAGCCAAGATCAAATACATAAAAATAAAAGTTAAAAACAATTTAAAACCAGATTAAATACTTCGGCCCACAATTAAAAACATCCCATTAAAATCCAATTTAAAATTTAAAACCGTTAACATATCTTGTATCTCTTGTCCTTTTCTCTAGAACGGCTTCAGCTCGGTGCCACCGACGCAGTTGCAAACCACCCAGGCAACTGAAGGTAAGCCCCCTTGCTTGGGCATGTGAGGGGTGGGTGGGCGGCATGGTACCCCCCCTTCCCAACCTGGCCTGAATTGGTTACTTTGGCACCCCAGAAGTGCCAGTGCTGAGTCCAGCATCGTGAGAGCAGACTGAAAAAGGGGGAGGTGTCACTTAGCATCTCTGTGGCTCAGGGCCAAGAATCCCCTCCCTCTAGTTTCCTTGCCTGCCCCCTGGAATTCTTTCCAGGATTTTTGGGGTCCATCCTCATGCTAACTAGGACCGATCACAGTTGGGCACTGAATCTGGGAATCCTTCAATTGCCCATTCTGATACTTGTGGGGCTGTGTTTGCCCACCCCATAACGCACCTAGAAGGGGATTTGCAAGGGGGGGCAGCAAGCATGGCAGAGCAGGGGAATACGGTGCCCGGGTCAAACATCACGCTCCTGAACAAGGTTGGATCCCAGGTGTCTGTGAAAGCATCTACTTAGGTGTTTCTCAACCTCCTCGGCCATTTTAAGATGCGTGGACTTCAACTCCCAGAATTCCACAGGAGGCTGAGGAACGGTGGCCTAACACGGTCACTTTTAAGAGCCCATCAGCAACAAAATCACATCAGCACCCAGGGGAACCAAATTTCCCATTTCCCATTCTTGCGATTAGCAAATCCAAAAAATATTCCTCGTTGCTTTGACCGCTCTTGTTCTGTTCGCTGCTTAATCCGTCTGCCTCTTCCACCCCCCCTTCCCTCCTTTCTCTCCTGGTTCTCTCTGCCTCTTCGATCCCCCCCCTCCCCCAGGTTCTGCCGGGTCTGCTGTAAAATCCGACTCCCCTTCGGCCCCCAGCATCACAGCCCCTCTGAGCGACGCCGTGTCTGCAGCTTCCTTGCTGACCACGGCCACCCAGCATTCCTCGGTGCTCAGCAGCCTGAATCACGCCGAGGAGCTCTCGAACACAGCCGCCACGCAACACAGCAGGTACCGTCGAGATTGGGGGGGCGCAGCCAGCAAGGCCCCCGCCCTCTTCACCTTCCGTGCCTTGAGCCCCTCTCTTCAGGCCCCCCCAAATCCTCCAGCTATTGAAGCCCAAAAACGAAGGCCAAAAAAACCCCAAAACTATAAAGCCTGCTTGGAAAGAGTAAACTTTAGGACAGACCCCCAAGGTCCCGGGAATCAAAATTCAGGCGCTTGGCAATGGACTCATTGGATCACGTGATTCCCCTTTGGTGATCAGCTGGGGAAGCCCGGGTTACTAATTTAGCCCCTGCCGCGATTCGCTTAACAAACATGGGCAAGAAAAGTCGTAAGATGGGACAAAGCTCACTTCACAAACGTCTCACTTAGCAACATAAATTGTAGACCCCCCCATTGCGGTCATAAATCGAGGATTACCTGTATTTAGGACGGTCATGCGATCCCCTTTTGTGACCAGCAAAAGTCCATGGGGTGGGGGGAACGCCAGACTCACGTCATAACCGTGGGACTAACTTAACCGCTGGCCCTGATTCGCTTTTAACAATTGTGGCAAGAAAGGTCACAGAATGAGGCGAAACTCCCTTAAGATCCCTCCCTTAACAGTAGAAAATTTGGGCTGAATCGTCGTCGTGAATCGAGGACTTAACGCCTGCATTTCCGAAGACATAAAGACAGTTCCAAGATAATAAAGCATGGAAGTGAAGTATGAAATATGAAATAAATGTAATAATAAAAGATATGAAGCGGGTTTTTTTTTACGGGAGACAAGCCATTGTTAAACAATTGTTAAATGAGAATAATAGTATAGAGGGATATAATAACCTGTCAAATAAGAGAAATTAAATAACCTGTCAATTTTGGATATGGGAGTAAGCACAAAAGAATTATAACCGATCGACACACTTTCTGTAATTGTAATGGATGGTGGTTGTTTTATTTATTTATTTATTTATTTATTTTAATTTGTATACCGCTCTTCTCCAGCAGGACTCAGGGCGGTGAACAGCCAGAATAAAACAGAACATACAAAATTTAAAAACAGTTTAAAAATAATTAAATATTTTGGCCGTATTATGTTTTGATTTGTTTAAAAATAATTTTTTTTTTTTTTTCAAAGACAGTTCCAAATTGTAGCACATGCACAGCACAGCAACGACAAGGGGAAAAAAAGGGGAGAATTGTTTAATTTGATTTCACCAGAGAATCCGTGTTGGAGAAAACCGAGTTGACTTATGATTGGAAGGAAGAGAATTCTTAAATGTTGATTTAAATGTTTCTTCCCACAGTACCTTACCTGCCCAACAGAACAGCCTCTCTTCCTCAACTTCCTCTGGTCGCACGTCAACTTCGACTCTCTTGGTGAGTGGGGATCCAGACGAGGGACCAGGGAGAAACACCTGAGGAATAATAAAACACCTGAGAAAAACAGGGCCACCTTCTCTCTCCCCTTTGAATTTTCCGTCCCCTTAAGGCTCCTAAAAGCCATCTCCACCCTCCGTTCCTACCTCGCTCAGCCTGTAAGCTAGTCAGGAGTGGCAAGCCCCCAGATCAAATCCCCAAACCGAAGCCCCGTAGATCTCCAGAATCGGCCAAGGTGGATTTGAACTAATAGAATATTTGTAGCTCAAGATCGAACTGGTGGGGGGGGGGTTGTGGTGGGAGTGTGGTCGTTTTCTGGCAGACGTTTTCATGACCCAGCTTGCTAACGTCATCCGTGCTAGAAGAGGAAGAGGGGTGTGTGGAATGGAAGGGAATGAGAATAAGAAAGAGAAGGGAGGAAGAGGAGGATGATGACTCTGAACTTGGTGCTTCTCTTGCAAACGTTTCATGACCCAACTAAATAACATCATCAGTACCGGCCTGCGGTTTTGCTCTTGGTTTATATATAGTACCCTGTTTTCCCGAAAATAAGACCTCCCCTGATAATAAGCCTAATCGGGCTTTTGAGCGCATGCGCTAAAATAAACCCCTCTCCCTCCGCCGAAAATAAGCCCTCCCCGAAAATATTTAAACGCAGAGCTGGAAATCAGGTAAGACGGCAAGAGGAGCCCCGTCTTGCTCCATGCGCCCCCAAAATAATAAGACCTCCCCGAAAATAAGGCCAAGCGCTTATTTTGGGGTTCAAAAAAATATAAGACCGGGTCTTATTTTCGGGGAGACACGGTAGCTTGCCCTGCCAGCGTTGGGGCTGGGTGGGTTTCTCCTTGGTGGTTCCTTGAGTGGAGTATTGCTTTCTGCTTGATGGTTTCTCTGGTGTCAATCCCTGCTTATCTGGGTGTTGACAGACTTAACCTAGTTGGGTTGTGAAACCTCGGCAAGGAGACAAGTTCAGACAGCATCCAGGACCTCGCAGTGGACTCTACTTCTGTGTGCCCATTTCTGAAGCTGACCACCTCAAGGTCCTCCACCATCCTGACCTCCTCACGTCCCCCGTTGCTTTCTCTCCCGTCGTCTTCCCCCTCCCCTCCTTCTGTAGCACACCAGCATGGAGAGCGAAGCCGTGCTCCACTCTTCTACAAGCACTTTCTCCACCGCCTCCAGTACTGTCTCGGCCGCACCGCCGGTGGTCAGTGCCCCCTCAAGCCTGAGCAGCGTCAGCAGCCTGGGCCTGAGCCTCAGTAATAACTCCACTGTGACGGCCACCACACGGAACTCCATAGCCACGACGTCAGGTGTTTCCTCAAGGACCAGGGTTGGGTTGGTCGGTCCGTCGGTTGGTTGGTTGGTCAGTTGGTCAGTCCTGGTGATGACCGTTGGGTTGGGAGAGGATTTCAAGATGGACGGAAGCCCTTTGAAGGAGGGCAGGTCAAAAAAAAAATTTGATTGTAGGGTATTATTTCTCCCAGTAAAGCCTGGGAGAAATTTCTCTCTACTCCGTCTTGTTACCAAACTGAATCAAGTCGGAGCTGCCTTGAGTCTCTTTCTCACCCTTTGCACTTCCCCAGGATCGAATTATAACCCTCTTTTTTTTCCTCCTCCTTTTCCTTTTCCTTCTCCATCTCATCTTCATCATTTCCTTCTCCTTTTTCTTTTCCTCCATCTTCATCATTTTTATCTCCTCCTTTCTTCTCCTTCTCCTCCTTCACCTTCTCCTCCGTTCTCCCTTCTTTCTTCCTCATTCTTATTCTTCCTCCTCCTCCTCTTCTTCCTTTTCCTCCTCCTCCTCCCCCCTCCTTTTCCCTTCTCCCTTCTTTCTTCCTCCTTCCTCCTCCTCGTCTTCCTTTTCTTCCTCCACTACTTCTTCTCCTTCTTTTTTTCTTCCCCCTCCTCTTCCTTTTCCTCCTCCTCCTCCCCCCTCCTTTTCCCTTCTCCCTTCTTTCTTCCTCCTCCTCTTCTTCCTTTTCTTCCTCCACTACTTCTTCTCCTTCTTCTTTTCTTCCCCCTCCTCTTCCTTTTCCTCCTCCTCCATCTTGTCCTCCTCCTTCCCCATCTTCTTCCTCCTTATAGGAAAGGCTCCCCCCAACCTGCCTCCCGGCGTGCCACCGTTGTTGCCGAACCCGTACATCATGGCGCCAGGGCTGCTGCACGCCTACCCGGTGAGTCAGGCCCACCCGGGCCATCCTTCGCCTCGGTGAACCCACGCCAGTAGATCCTACTCCACTCTTAACCAGTAGAGGAGCAGGAGGGACAGCGCGTGGGAGAACAACCCCGAGCAGTACCGGATGTGGTTGTCGCAGCCCCCTCAAACACTGCCTGAACTCACAACAACTGTCTCGGACACCCGTTGGCAAGAAGAAAAAAAATATTTGCAAATGATCTTCTCCCTCACTGGGGAGAGAAAAGCTAGTTTGTTCCTCAACCCTTCTCTAAATCAGATAATCCTGTCGCTGTTAACACAGGGCACCAGTTAACCAGTTGAAATATCTTGATTTATTTTTCTTCTTTCCGCTTGAATAAACCGGAGGAGGTTCTGATTACAGAATCCCGCTGCTTTAACCTGTAAACAACATAACACCAAGAATGTTATTTTATTTAGAGTTAAAGCGTTGTCACTCTGCAGTTAAAGTTAAATAACATTCTATGCGTGTCAGAGAACAATCCCTAAAAATTGTCACCTATGCACAGCCCTCGCTTTGAGGCTTCCGCAGTTGTCGACAAATGGAACGAGTGAGAAAAAATGTAAAATGAAATGATTTTTGTTTTGTTTTGTTTTGTTTTCCACTTGTGCATTTTCCTGTGAAGTTTACACATTTTGAAAATGTCTTTCCTCGATAACGTTTATGCTTTACTATGCCAGTCTAGCAGAACACAATTTGGCTTCTAATTTTATTTTTAAGGCAGGCATTTCTTAACAGCATATGGACCAATGTATAAATAATCTCGGTGTAAATTAAAGCCCACCCAGATCTCTAAAGCTGTCTCTTTGAAATCCCAGTTAGGGCATCCAAAAATAATAATCATCATCTCACTATGAAACGTTTTGAAAAATTCCTAATTTCTGTCTCTCTCTCTCTGTTTCTGTCTCTCTCTCTCTCTCTCAACTTCTTTGCAACTCGCTCGGCTTCTGTTGCAGCCACAGGTTTATGGCTACGATGACTTACAGATGCTTCAGACAAGGTTCCCATTGGTGAGTTCAACCCAGCCTTCCCCAACAGGCAGTCCTCGCCTTAATGGCCACAATGGAGCCCAAAATTTCTGTTGCTAAGGGAGACATTGGTTACGAGAGCTTTGCCCCCCTTTCACGAACTTTTCTTGCCACAGTTGAAATTTCCAAACAAACAATTTAAAATGAGGAGTAGGGTAAAATACAATAGTTATAGCATAAAATACGATAATTTAATACATAAATATGTAAAATAGAATAAAATGACATCCAATTATATTTCCGCATCATCCCTGCAATCTACCCCAATCAGGCAGTCGTTTAAGTGAATCCTCGCGCTTGTTAAATTAGTCGCTCAGTTGCGAAGGGATTCGCCCTCGACTTTTCTGGTTAGAAGTTCGCAAAGGGGGACCGAGTGACCCCCTCAGGAATGCTGTGACCGTCATAAATACGAGATGCCGAGCGTCTTAATTTTGACGACGTGACCACGGGGATGCTGCAGTGGTCATAAGTGTGAAAAAAAACCGGTCCTGAGTCACTTTTTTTCAATGCCGTTGTAACTTTGGACGGACACTAGATGAACCGTTGGAAGTCAAGGACTACCTGTAGCTGCGCGGTTTCTCTTGTAAGGACCTTTTTTTAAAAAAAAGAAAGAAAGAAAAAAAAACTAAATTTGCTGCTGTGGTATCTTTCCCCCCCACTTTTATTGTAAACAGAGGTGGGTTTCAGCAGATTCTGACCAGTTCTGGAGAACCGGTAGCGGAAATTTTGAGTAGTTCGGAGAACCGGGAGTAAAAATTCTGACTGGCCCCGCCCCTAACTATTCTCTGCCTCCCGAGTCCCAGCTGATCAGGAGGAAATGGGGATTTTGCAGTATCCTTCCCCTGGAATAGGGTGGGAATGGAGATTTTACAGTATCCTTCCCCTGCCACGCCCACCAAGCCATGCCACATCCACCATGCCACGCCCACAGAACCGGTAGAAAAAAATTTGGAAACCCACAACTGATTGTAAAGTCTGCAAAAGTAATTTCCCGTTACTGGGGCGTCACCTTCCCCCTTCCTCACTTCTCTCTTCCTCCCTTCCTTCCAGGACTACTACAGTATCCCGTTTCCCACACCGACCACCCCTCTGACCGGAAGAGATGCAAGCTTGAACAGCCCTTATTCTGGTAAGAGGAGAGACCGGAAGGGAGGGAGATTCCTTTGGGGCAAACAGATGGCAAATCAAACCTTTCCCCCACACCGAACTGTCATGCCCCCATGCCCGACGGGAAGACGAGCTGGAACCTGAACCGACAGAGATTGAGGGGGCGGCTTCGTTGGCTTTGAAGGAAAATGGGGAAGGGCAGGGCCAGTCAAGCCAGGGCCTTTCAGGATTAGGACAGTTTATAGACCGGGAGGAACGGGGGCAGGTTGAACATAGTGCTCAGGCGAGGAGCAAGGACCACCCCCTCCTGATCCGAGAGCATGGAGAGTGGAGAGAAGGCGAGAACAGCGCAGACTGACCCAGCTACTCGGGAGGAGAGCGCCCTGCCCCTCTTCACAAGGCACACCTGGGGAATGAGACTCGAGATGCTGTGGGGGGGGGCATTTGTCAGGAACAAACACTGAGTTCCCGAAGTGTTGACTGCCGACGTTTGAACTTCCCAAGAATCCTTCCATTCCTTCTGGCGTTCTGGACTAATTTCCTGGATTCTTTCCTTCCTGAACTCCTTGATTTGCCCTGCTTGGATTTATTTGCTGTGCAGCCTTGGTGTACACAGCGTTGGGCTGGATTATTTGCAGGCAGAGAGGCTGCTTGAGGTGTGTGTGTGGGGGGTTGACATCACTTTGCTCTGGGACTGGCCAGAAACGTGGGAGCGTTTGGGGAAATTTGGAGCTATAAAGGGGCAGTTTGAACTGCCAGCTGTGCCATGCCCTGGGTCATCACACCATCCAGCACGAATTTGCTGCGCCGGGACAGGGCCCGGCTTTACCCACACGCCCCCCCCCCCAATTTCTTCCAGGTGATCTCACGAAATTTGGCCGAGGCGATGCCTCTTCGCCCGCGCCGGCGACCACGCTGGCCCAGCCTCAACAGAACCAGACCCAAACGCATCATACCACCCAACAGACGTTCCTCAACCCGGCCTTACCACCTGGCTACAGTTATACCAGCCTGCCCTACTACACCGGGGTTCCCGGGCTGCCCAGCACTTTTCAGTACGGGCCCGCTGTCTTTCCCGTGAGTATGCCAGCCTGCTGTGGGGGGGCGGGGGGTTTGAGCCCCCTTCCCGCCTCTCCCCCTCCCTCTCCTCATTCTCCCTCCTCTCCGCTTTCCCCAGGTCGCGCCTACTTCTTCCAAACAGCACAGCGTCAACGTCAGCGTGAATGCCTCGGCCGCCCCATTTCAACAAGCCAGTGGTTACGGGTCCCACGGATACAGCACAGGTAAGGAGATTGTAAACGGGCAGCCTTCGATTCGTAACAAGTGGGGAGGAGCAGAATCTAGCTCGCGCTTTTGATACGCTTTCCGGGTCCGTTCAGGGGGGCCGCTTGCTAAATTCTTACCCTGAGGCCGTCATGACTTAACAACGGCGACGGAGGCCAAAATTTCTCTTTTCCAAAAAGCGAGACGGTGGTTCGGTGAATTTGGCCCCGTTTTTCGACCTTCCTGGCTGCCAGCGAATCGCTTCAGCGATTAGTTAGTAATTAATTAAGTTTAAGTTAACTAATTAAGATTAAGTTAGTAACGGGGCTGTTAAGTGAATCTGACTTGGCTCGTCAGAAGGTCTCAGAATCACGTGACTTGGGACACCGTCATAAATACGAGTTGGTTGCCGAGCATCTTTTGGATGCTGCAATAATTGAGCCATAGGTGTGAAAAACAGTTGTAAGTCCCATTTTTTCAGGGCCGTAGTAACTTCAACCGGTCACCGAACGACCGGTTGTATTGAGCTCGTGCGTCGGATTCCATGGAGATGTCAGGATCTCTGACTTTTGAATCCCAGAGGAGCTTCCAGCTGCAGGGGCAGCCTACACTTTGAAAACCAGGGACAAAGAGCCGTTGCTGCTTTTGGGAGATGTTTCCCAGATTGTCTTAAGAATTCGAGATTTACAGACAATTCGTATTGGCTACACAAGATTCTAATCCCAAAGCCTGTTTTGGATGCTAATTCTAACTGATTGATTGATTGATTAAGATTGCTAATTCTGCTCCTTCCCCCCCTCCCACTTTCTCTCTCTCTTTCCTTCTCTCTCTCTCTCTCTCTCTCTCTCTCTCTCTCTTTCTCTCTCTCTCTCCAGGAGTTTCCGTAACATCCAGTAACACAGGAGTGCCTGATATCTCTGGGTCTGTTTATTCTAAAACGCAGGTTGGTAATTCATGAAAAATGTGTATTTTATCCCTGGGAGACTAGGGATAAAAAGATTTATAGCGATAAGAGCCAGTTTGGCCTAGTGATAAAGGTTCTGGCCTAATAACCAGGAGTTCTAATTCTACCTTAAGCATGGAATTGGGCTGGGTGACTTTGGACCAATTACCAGGAGACCGAGAGTTCTAGTCCCACCTTAGGGATGAAAACAAGCTGGGTGACTTTGAGCCAATCACCAGGAGATGGGGAGTTCTAGTCCCGCCTTATGGAATTTAGCTGGATGATTTTGAGCCAATCATCAGGAGACAATTCTAGTCCCGCCTTAGACATGAAAGTCAGCTGGGTGACTTTGGGCCAATCACAAGGAAAAGGGGAGTTCTAGTCCCACCTTAAGCATGGAATTTAGCTGGGTGACTTTGGACCAATCACCAGGAGATGGAGAGTTCTAGTCCTGCCTGAGAAGTGAAAGTCGGCTGGATGATTTTGTGCCAATCACCAGCTGACAGGGAGTTCTAGTTCCTCCTTAGTTATAGGGGCTGGGGAATTCTGGGAGTTGAAGCCCGCGAGTCTTTAAAGTTGGCGTGTGAGCCGACCTCCCTTCCCTTTCCTTCCCTCCGCAGCAGTCCTTTGAGAAGCAGGGATTTCACACTGGGACGCCCGCGGCCTCCTTCAACTTGCCGTCGGCGCTGGGCAGCGGGGGCCCCATCAACCCTGCCACGGCCGCGGCCTATCCCCCGGCTCCCTTCATGCACATCCTGACCCCCCACCAACAACCTCACTCCCAAATCTTGCATCACCATTTGCAGCAAGACGGGCAGGTAAGCATGAAATGGCACCTGGGATGGACTTGGCCTCGTCACCGGCTCCCATCCCTGAACCCAGGACTGCCCATAATCTGTCTGTCTATGTGCCTGCCTGCCTGCATACCTATCATCTATGTATCTTATCTATTATTATTCATCCATCTGTTTGTCTTGTCTATCTGTCTGTTTCTCTCCCTCTGTGTGTGTATCTGTTCATCCATCCATCCACCAACCTGTCTGTCTGTCTGTCTGTCTGTCTGTCTGTCTGTCTGTCTGTCTGTCTGTCTGTCTGTCTGTCTGTCTGTCTGTCTGTCTATCTATCTATCTATCTATCTATCTATCTATCTATCTATCTATCTATCTATCTATCTATCTATCTATCTATCTATCTATCTATCTATCTTGCCTGCCTGCCTGCCTGCCTGTCTGTCTACCCATTCATCTACCCATTCATCGATCCACCAACCTATCTATCTACCTACCCATCCATCCATTCATCCATCCATCAACCTGTCTATCTATCTATCTATCTATCTATCTATCTATCTATCTATCTATCTATCTATCTATCTATCTATCTATCTATCTATCTATCTATCTATCTATCATCTTATCTATCTATCTATCTGTCCTACCTACCTACCTACCTACCTACCTAGCTATCTAGCTATCTAGCTATCCAACCTACCTACCTACCTACCTACCTATCATCTATCTATCTATCTATCTATCTATCTATCTATCTATCTATCTATCTATCTATCTATCTATCTATCTATCTATCTATCTATCTATCTATCTATCTATCTATCTATCTATCTTGCCTGCCTGCCTGCCTGCCTGCCTGCCTGCCTGTCTGTCTACCCATTCATCTACCCATTCATCGATCCACCAACCTATCTATCTACCTACCCATCCATCCATTCATCCATCCATCAACCTGTCTATCTATCTATCTATCTATCTATCTATCTATCTATCTATCTATCTATCTATCTATCTATCTATCTATCTATCTATCTATCTATCTATCTATCTATCATCTTATCTATCTATCTATCTGTCCTACCTACCTACCTACCTACCTACCTAGCTATCTAGCTATCTAGCTATCCAACCTACCTACCTACCTACCTACCTATCATCTATCTATCTATCTATCTATCTATCTATCTATCTATCTATCTATCTATCTATCTATCTATCTATCTATCTATCTATCTATCATCTATCTATCTTGCCTGACTGCCTGCCTGTCTGTCTGTCTGTCTGTCTGTCTGTCTACCTACCTACCTATCTACCCATCCATCCATCCACCAACCTGTCTGTCTGTCTGTCTGTCTGTCTGTCTATCTATCTATCTATCTATCTATCTATCTATCTATCTATCTATCTATCTATCTATCTATCTATCTATCTATCTATCTATCTATCTATCTATCTATCTATCTATCTATCTATCTATCTATCTATCTATCTATCTATCTATCTTGCCTGCCTGCCTGCCTGCCTGCCTGCCTGCCTGTCTACCCATTCATCTACCCATTCATCCATCCACCAACCTATCTATCTACCTACCCATCCATCCATTCATCCATCCATCAACCTGTCTATCTATCATCTATCTATCTATCTATCTATCTATCTATCTATCTATCTATCTATCTATCTATCTATCTATCTATCTATCTATCATCTTATCTATCTATCTATCTGTCCTACCTACCTACCTACCTACCTAGCTATCTAGCTATCTAGCTATCCAACCTACCTACCTACCTACCTACCTATCATCTATCTATCTATCTATCTATCTATCTATCTATCTATCTATCTATCTATCTATCTATCTATCTATCTATCTATCTATCTATCTATCTATCTATCTTGCCTGCCTGCCTGCCTGCCTGCCTGCCTGCCTGTCTGTCTGTCTGTCTACCTACCTACCTACCTACCTATCTACCCATCCATCCATTCATCCATCCACCAACCTGTCTGTCTGTCTGTCTGTCTGTCTGTCTGTCTATCTATCTATCTATCTATCTATCTATCTACCTGTCTGTCTGTCTGTCTGTCTGTCTGTCTGTCTGTCTGTCTGTCCTACCTACCTACCTACCTACCTACCTACCTACCTACCTATCATCTAAATCAATCTGTCTATCATTTCTGTCTGTCTGCCAAATTTATTGGCC
The DNA here is from genome assembly GCA_037215915.1 of Pantherophis vulpinus. Lineage (NCBI taxonomy): Eukaryota > Metazoa > Chordata > Lepidosauria > Squamata > Colubridae > Pantherophis > Pantherophis vulpinus. The sequence goes on along the minus strand of JAXLNS010000009.1, from coordinate 25,476,742 downwards.
ACCCATCTTACCCTAGGTTAACTCTGGGAAGCTTACAATATTAAAAAAAAAAAAAAAAAACAACAACCCTAAAACTATATAAATACTACAAAACTAGAAAAACGCATGTCTTAACGTGCCCATCCTTTTACATCCTCTTTTCCATACGGCTGCCAGACTCCCAGAGTCGCCGGATAAGCGACGGGCAACGCGAGCATTTAAGCAATAACATTTTCCGAGTTTTTTGGGTTTTTTTTTTTCCTTCCGATTCCGGGATCCGGGGCTCGAGTCTGCTCCGTCTCTTAAACCGAGTGTAGATGGGGGGGAGGTGCGTTGTTGGCCGACCCTCAACCCCTTTTTTCTTCCATTTACCCCCCTCCCTTTTCTTCCCCCGCTCCCCCCTGCAGAGCAGCACCGGCCAGCGCAGCCAAGGCAGTTCCATCCCGCAGAAATCGCAGGCTAACAAGTCGGCCTACAACAGCTACAACTGGGGTGCCAACTGATACACCCCCCCCTCTCTTCTCCCCACGGCGGCAGCAGCAGCAGCAGCAGCGCGACACTTCGACCAAGAGACCCGGCAGAAGAACGACAAAGACCCATCCAAAAAACAAAACAAAACAAAAAAAAGGAACGAGAGACCCCATGCCCTCCCCCGCCCCTCCCTCCCCCCCCCCGGGAGAGTGCCTCCCTCCCCCCTCGGCACGGCCCCGACAAAAGCCTTGGGAGACGCCCGTCCGTCCGGTCGGTCTCAGACCAGACCAGACGTTCCTCCCTCCTTCCCTCTTCCTCTTCCTTTCATCCCCCATCATCTCCCATTATCGTATGTAATATAGAATTTGCATCTTTTCTTTTTTCTCTCTCTCCTCTCTCTTTTTTTTTTCCTTCCCTCCCTCTCCCCGCATTCATTCAGAGAGCCGTTCAGCCGGTAGGGGCCTTTTTTTTTGTTTTTCTTTTTCTTTCTTTTTTTTCTGTTTTGTTTTCTACTCCTTGACTCTCCCTCTCGCCCCCTTCCGAGCCTTGCCCACCGCCCGACACCCCCCCCCCCCCAAATAAATTACTGCCCAGCGAATCCAAAGGAGGCAACACCTGGAATTTCCCCCTCCCTCCTTCCCCCCCTCCCTCCCCAATGCCCTCCCCTCCTTTATTATTAGGAATAAGAGCAGTAACTGATCTGAACCGCGTTGTAAGATTAATTAGTTGAAGTGGTTTTTTTTGTACTGTGTTCTAAATTTAATGGATAAATGTGTCTTGTATATAAAAATGAAAACCCCATTCTGTTTTTCTGGACGCGTAGTGCATTTTTTTTTGTTTTTTTTCCCCCCCTTTCCTTCCTTCTCAAGCCATTCCGGCTTCTAGATCTTGAAACAAACTTCCGTTCAGGTCTTCCTCGAATTAGTGACTGTTTGAACTTGTCACATACTTGGAAAAAAAAAAGGGGGGGTTTAAATCCTGGATGAAAGTCCTCTAATGTGCGGACCCAGTTTGTGGGGGCAATAAGCTGACTTCGTATAAATATACAAAAGTATGAAGGCTATTGCTTAGCGCATTGTAAGCCGCCCTGAGTCTCCGGAGAAGGGCGGCATATAAATCAAATAAAAAGAAAAATATAGTGGTTATGCGCCCTACTTCCCCCAAAGCTCACACTTAAGGACCCCTGCAAGAAACGTAAAAGCGAGTTAGCCGCACGATTTTACAACCGTCACGACATACAAGGGATAAACGGCTTGGTCGTATGTTGAGGACTGCCTGTCCAGGGTTTCGGTGGGAAATTGTGTCTTGACAACAAAAAAGGAGATGAAGATGAGAATCGGGGCCGTAATATTGACCTGGAGAAAATTAGGAAACCAAACCCAGACCTTTTGAAATTAAATTTAAATTTTAAACATAATCCGTGGCAATCTTGTGTGGATCATATGATTAAAGATTTAAAGTTTTTGCTTGATGGTTTTTAACAATACAAGACCATGAAAAGGGGAAAAGCAAAAGAAAACCGGCATTTTTTAAAATGGGAATTTAACTGGATGGAGAGAACGAGTCATTTATTTTTTTTTCTCTCTCTCTCTTTTTTTTAAAGGGCTCCCATTGCAAATAAAAGTGTTTTTTTTGCAGAAAATAAGATTTTTTTTTAAAAAAAGAGGTTCCAATAGCAAATAATACTATTGCAATAGACAAAGAATATCTGTAATTCACCAGATTGGAACTAAAAATATTGAATAAATAACACTTTTAATAGAGGTTCTCCTAAAAATATATATTTTTGGAGAGGTTTCCTTTAGCACATGGGGAGTGGGCCCTGTGCAGAAGCTTATTTCCAGTACTTTATTTGGGCAAATAAAAAGAGGAGAAAATACTCAGATGGATCTTAAATGATAGCCAAATTTATTTTATTTTTTATTTTATTTTGAATTTGTATACCGCCCTTCTCCCTGAGGACTCAGGGCGGTGAACAGCCAAGTAAAAACATCAAGTACAAATATTAAAATACAGTTAAAATATACATATATAAATTTGGCCCCATTAATTAAAAACAATAAACAAAACACTTAAAAACACTTTAAAAAATCAGAATATTGCATTGACTGACAACTGAAATCAAGGCTTAACAGAGGCCCTCCCTTGGAGACTAGCCAGGAAATGCCACAAAAAAAGTTTTTTTTTTTTTTTAAAAAAAATAGTTTTATTTTTAAATTTATTTTTTATGACACAATAGTTGATCAAAGAAATGCAGCAGAGCGATTTGTGCTTTATAGAGGCGCACGGACTTCAACTCCCAGAATTCCTCCGCCGGCTTTGCTTGAGCTTCGCCGGCAGAAAGGGATTCTGGGAGTTGAAGTCGCCCGGATGGAAGAAAACGTCACTTCGGGGAAGTGAACGTGGTGAGGACGATGTCGTGAAAACCCTTTGCTTTACGGCCAGGGGAAAAAAAACAACAACAAAAGGCGCCTTTCGCGACGGGGTGGCGGAAGCGAGCGTTCCTTGAGCTGGGAGAGCCCCGACTCGCTTTACGGCCGCTGGGCGGAATGAGCGTTTTCGACCTTTTCCGAGGCTTTTTCGGCTTCCGGAGGTGAGATCTGGGGGTCCCCTCGGTAGGTCGGCCCCCCCCGCTCCCCCTTTCCCGCCCCAGGAGCCTCCCGAGCGCCTGCAGGGGGCAGAAGCCTCGCCGGTTGAGCCCATTCCTGGCCTCTTCGCTTTCGGGGTGGGGGTTGGACCACCGATCCCATCATCCCCTGCCCCAGGGAGGGGGGAGCGGGGGCCCAATCCGTAAACGAGGCCCTCCTATCCCTGGGAGGTTAAAGCAGCACCGGTTGGACTTCTGTACCTGTTGGATTCCCCCCCCATATATATACATATATGCATACATACATGCATGCATATATACATGCATACATGCATGCATATATACATGCATACACACATATACACACATATATACATGCATACACACATATACATACATATATACATGCATGCATATATACATGCATACATATACACACATATATACATGCATACACACATATACATACATATATACATGCATGCATATATACATGCATACATATACACACATATATACATGCATACACACATATACATACATATATACATGCATGCATATATACATGCATACATATACACACATATATACATGCATACACACATATACATACATATATACATGCATGCATATATACATGCATACATACATATACACACATATATACATGCATACACACATATACATACATATATACATGCATGCATATATACATACATACATATACACACATATATACATGCATACACACATATACATACATATATACATGCATGCATATATACATGCATACATACATATACACACATATATACATGCATGCATATATACATGCATACACACATATATACATGCATGCATATATACATGCATACACACATACACACATATATACATGCATGCATATATACATGCATACATATACACATATATATATATACATACATACATATATACATACATGCATGCATACATACCTGTGTGTGTGTGTGTATTACAAACTATTCTAAAAGTACGAGTTCCAGGTATATTAGTAAAAAAAGAAGCAGACATACTGCGGAACTCCGGAACTTAAGATTTTAAAATTTTTAAAGAATTAAAATTTTATTATACTAAGCTTTCGTCAGTCATTTGCTGACATCGTCAGAGTATTGTATGTAAATATATATATGTATATATATATATATATATATATACGATAATACACACACACACACACATATTTATGTGTGAATTGAAGATAGATAGATAGATAGATAGATAGATAGATAGATAGATAGATAGATAGATAGATAGATAGATAGAATAAAAAAGGAAGGAAGATAATAGAAGGAAGGCAGGAAGGAAGGAAAGAAGTAAATGGATAAGAGATGGATGGATGTATAGAAAGAAAGTTATAGAAGAGATAAATGATAAAAAGGAGGAATATAATAGATAAAGGGAAGGAAGAAAGGAAGGAGATGGATAAGAGAGAGAGGCAAACAGAAAGATGGATATCAAATATATATTAGATGAATTGATAAATGGTAGACATAATGTAAAAAAGAGTCAGACAACTATACAGACTGATGGATATAAATAGACATGAATAATAGATATCAATATCTATCTACGTTATATCTATCTGCCTCTCCCATCTCTGTTTCTCTCTCTCTCTCTCTCTCCCTCTCTCCCTCCCTCCCTCCCTCCCTCCCTCCCTCCCTCCCTCTCTCTCTCTCTCTCTCTCTCTCTCTCTCCCCCCTTCTCAGGACCCCTGACCCCTTTTGGGGGGCTTTCACCCGGGATGATGAGGACGATGAAGACGATGAGGACGATCTGGATTTCCAGGAAAATCACTTTTTCCCCGACGGCTTCACTTTCGGCTTCACCTTCGAGCCGGGCGGGATTCACTTCCACGACCAATTTGGCTTCCAGGAGCTCTTCCGGGATTTTAACAACTTCTTCAACGACATCGGAACCCGGAGCCTGCCTCCCCCGTCCTTTGGTGGGTGCCCTTTCGGGGGCTTTGATCCCGTGGTTTGAAGCATTTCCTTCTTTCCCTCCCTTCCTCCCTCCTTTCTTTCTTTCCTTCCGTCTATTCCTTCCTCCTTCCATTTCCTTCCTCTCTTTATTCTTTCCTCCCTCCCTTCCCTCTATTCCTTCCTTACTCTCTTTATTTCTTCCTCCCTCCCTCCTCCCTTCCTTCCTTTCCTCTTCCTTCCTTCCTTTTCTGCTTTCCTTCCTTCCTCCCTCCCTCCCTCCCTCTCTTCTTCCTTCCTTCCCTCTATTCCTTCCTTCCTTACTCTCTTTATTTCTTCCTCCCTCCCTCCTTGCTTCCTTTCTTTCCTCTTCTTTCCTTCTTTCCTTCCTTGCTTTCCTTCCTTCCTGCTTTCCTTCCTCCCTCCCTCCTTCCCTCTATTCCTTTCTTCCCACTTTCCTTCCTTCCTCTCTATTCCTCTCTCCCTCCCTCCCTCCCTTCCTTCCTCTCTTCATTCCTTCCTCTTTGCTTCCTTCTTTTCTCTCCCTTCCTTCCTTCCTGCTGTCCTTCCTTCCTCCCTCCCTCTTTCCCTCCATTCTTTCCTTCCTTCCTCTCTATTCCTCTCTCCCTCCCTCCCTCCCTTCCTTCCTCTCTTCATTCCTTCCTCTTTGCTTCCTTCTTTTCTCTCCCTTCCTTCCTTCCTGCTGTCCTTCCTTCCTCCCTCCCTCTTTCCCTCCATTCTTTCCTTCCTTTCTCTCTATTCCTCCCTCCCTCCCTCCCTTCCTTCCTTCCTCTCTTCATTCCTTCCTCTTTGCTTCCTTCTTTTCTCTCCCTTCCTTCCTTCCTGCTTTCCTTCCTTCCTGCTGTCCTTCCTCCCTCCCTCTTTCCCTCCATTCTTTCCTTCCTTTCTCTATTCCTCTCCCCCTGCTTTCCTCTTTCCTTCCTTCCCACTTTCCTTCCTTCTTCTCTATTCCTCCTTCCTTCCCTCTATTCCTTCCTCACTCCCACCCTTCCATTCTTTTTACAGTCCAACCTCCCCCCCACTTCCTCCCCCCTCCCCAGATTTGCTTCTGAATCTTAAGTTCCACTTTCCTTTTTTTCCCCCCTCCCAGAATTCCCTTGCTTGGAATGCCGCCCGCCGCCTGCCAGCCCCCCTGCTGACAAGGGACAGACCCTCCGTGATTCGATGCTGAAATTCCCAGACAGCCAAAGTCCTGGAGCTGACGAGGGTCCCAGTCCACCAATTCCAGGGGGAAGACCCTGGGCCCCTTTCCGAGGGGTACGTGGGGGGGGGGGTGTCATGGGGGGGGGTGGTGGGTGGGAGAAATTAGCTCCTGTAACCCCCACTGACATTCCCCATTCAACTTTCCTTGAATTATCCAAACACTGTAAGGTGTTTCTTTCTTTTCTTTTTTTTTTTCTTAGTGATCCAATGATCTTTTTTTCTCTCCTTCTTCTTCTTCTTCTTCTTCTTCTTCTTCTTCTTCTTCTTCTTCTTCTTCTTCTTCTTCTTCTTCTTCTTCTTCTTCTTCTTCTTCTTCTTCTTCTTCTTCTTCTTCTTCTTCTTCTTCTTCTTCTTCTTCTTCTTCTTCTCCTTCTCCTTCTCCTTCTCCTTCTCCTTCTCCTTCTCCTTCTCCTTCTCCTTCTCCTTCTCCTTCTCCTTCTCCTTCTCCTTCTTCTTCTTCTTCTTCTTTTTCTTCTTTTTTTTTGCAGTTTCAAGAGAGCCAGTCGGATGCCCCCGATTTGAAAGATTCCCGCAAAGAGGATGGAGGTCAGAGGCTGAATTTTGCAGAAAGATCTAATGCTAAGCTGGGGCGAATATCTGGAGCGTTTCAACCATCGTAGGATTCAGATGGAGAGCTTGTCCCGAATATTTGCAGTCTTTTATTTTTAAAGATCTTGATAGCCAATCAATCCAGTCCTTTATTTCTGCTCACAGATCAGGATAAGAAGGTGGAAGACAAAGACGCAAACTTTTAAAAGCTAAAGAAAAATTCCCAAAGTGAAAACATTAAAAAAAAACCCTATAAATAGAGAGAGAGAGAGAGAGAGAGAGAGAGAGAGAGAGAGAGAGAGAGAGAGAGAGAGAGAGAGAAAGAAAGAGAAAGAGGTTGAGGTCGAGATAGAGAGACAGAGAAAGAGAGATAGAAAGATAAATAGATAGGTAGAGATAGAGAAAGAGAAAAGTAGATAGAGAAAGAGGGAGAGATAGAGAAAGAGGTCGAGAGAGAGAGAAAGAAGGGGAGAGAGAAAGGTAGAGAGAGAAAGGTAAAGAGACGGGGAGAGATAGAGGTAGAGATAGATAGATAGATAGATAGATAGATAGATAGATAGATAGATAGATAGATAGATAGATAGATAGATAGATAGATAGATAGATGATAGATGTAAAGGAAGGTAGAAAGAAAGGTAGAGAAAGAAAGAGAGGTAGAGATAGATGATAGAAAGAGGTAGAGAGATAGAGATAGAAAGAAAGGTAGAGGTAGAGATAGAGAGGTAGAAATAGAGAGAGGTAGAGGTCGAGAGAAATAGAGATAAAGGGGGAGAGAGAAAGAGGTAGAGATAGAGAAAGAGGTAGAGAGATAATATATAGAGAGAAAGGTAGAAGTAGAGAGAAAGAGAGGCAGAGGGGTAGAAGTAGAGATAGAGATAAATAGATATAGAGAAAGAGAGAAAGAAAGGTAGAGAAAGAAGAGGTAGAGATAGATGATCGATAGAAAGAGAGAGATACAGATGTATATAAAATACATAAAGGTAGAAACATTTGAAAAATCTAATATATACATTGATTAAAAACAAAAAAATCTAAAAACGAAGCCCATCACAAGGGAATAAAAATAGTTGTTTGTTTTTTTAAAAAAAGAAAGCTAATTCAGGATTGATGAAACTTTTATCGTAATTCAAAACATTCTCAACCAAAATTGGTAAAACGTTGGCCGGGCCTACCAAGCTGCAGTACATCTTATGTGAAGGAAACACTTTTTGGACTCTGGAACTCCCTGCCACCAGATACGTTGGTGGCCACTGAGTTACGCAGGAGCTCCGAGAAATACCTAGGGAAGGGACGATGGCAGCCATAGCCTTATCTTCTGCAGCCAAACCTTTTAAATAATCCCATTTATGACTTCGGATTAATCATTAACCGGCCTTTGTCACCTAATCTCACGTGGAGGGATAGATAACGCTTTAAAAACTTAAATTATAAACTCAAAAGTTAGGAGCGCTTCCAACCCAAACACTCTTATTTATGCCTTTTTCAAAGAGTTTTCGGGTGACTCCGCTCTCAAGTTTCTAGTCCTCATTGTTGCAGGACAAACACAGAATCTGCTTTTTTGTCTTTTGGCCAAACGGCATTAAGTCCTCAGTTTACGACTGGCTAATCCCTTTAGTGACCTTTCAAAGGTATCTCGAAACCCTTCAGAAAGATATTTAACGACCTGTTTTCCTGAAGGTCGAGAGGGCCGGCCTCTCTGGGGTTTTGCTTAACGCCCGCAAATTCGCTTAACGACCACCTGGGGGAAATAAGGTCATAAAATCGTTTGCTTGGTGAGCATCATGATTTAAAACCGTAAAGGGGCAGGCTTGCTTATCGCCGTAACTCAAGGACGTGCACCGCTCAGACTCCGAAACCCATAACGTCCCATCGGTTTGTTTTTATTTTCTCTTGTCTGGATTTCGTTTGTTTTCCTTTACAGATCTCGACTCTCAAGTAACTTCGAAAGGTTTGCAAGCTATTCTCCCGCCCGCCCAGCCTCGGTCGTATTTCAAAAGCGTCTCGGTCACAAAAGTGATGTCGCCGGATGGGGTGAGTGCAGGGGAGCAGGGTTTGCAGGGCTCAAAACCACGCCACTTCAAAAAAAAAAAAAAAAAAAAAAAAATCCACCAAGTTTCTAGTCCTCAACGGTTTCCCTCGAAAACTCCGGCCTGTCAGCACTTCAAGCTGCAGTTACTCTAGTGCTGACATAAGAAGGAGAGGCGGAGGCGTCTGGAAAGGGACGTTTGACTTTTCACCTACTTATTTTCCCTGGAGATAATATCCCCTAGGAGATGGGATGGGAGGGGGGAAATTCCTTTGAGCTGGAGCAGTAGATTAGGGGTAGAGTGACTTGGAAGATGGCCAATGAGTGCAGGGGAGTGGGGAACGGAAAGGGAGGGTTTTGGGTCTGGAAGTCAGTGTTGGCTGCCATGGAGTCGGGTTTAAAATGTTGTGCTTAATAAATAGGAGTTTTTCTTCAAAGACTTTGTTTGAAATGCAGTTTATTTGAGACGACCTTGAAACCTGACAGGGCCCTTTTTCAAATCGAAATCTATTTTTCTGAATTTCTGGCCGTTTTTTGTTTTTGTTTTTTTTCTCTCCGGATTTTAAGACGGTCGAGGAACGCCGGACGGTGCGCGACAGCCAGGGCCACGAGGAGACCGTCGTTACTCGGAGCCTGGGGCCTGACGACAGCCTGCCGAGAGGCCCACGTAAGTCTCCGGGGTGGGTGGGTGGGGCATCCTTTTTTTTTTTTTGGCCAAAGGCCGCCGACACATGTTTCTAGTCCTCATGGCTGCGTAGGGCAACCGGTATATTTCAATTGGGCAAGCAAAAGATTCCGGAACGTGAATCTCTTTAGGGAAACAGGAATAAAACATCAGTAGGAATTTTTTTTTTCCCCTCCCGGTGTTTTGCAGGAGATCCGGCCTCTTTCAGCTCCGGCCCGGATGGAGACCTGAGTGACACGAGTTCTATTCTCAACACCTTTTTCCGCCGCTGGTTCCCGAACCAATAATTCTGCCGGCAGAGAGGCAGGTAAGGGGAAAGATCCGTGCCCAGATGGCATTTTCTCCGTCTTAAGCCTTGCCCTGCATATGGTTCAGTTCAGTCTAGTAGTGAAGGCTAGAAACCAGGAGACTGGGAGTTCTAGTCCCGCCTTAGGCATGAAAGCTGATTGTGTGACTTTGGGCCAATCACCAGGAGACAGTGAGTTCTAGTTCCACCTTGGGCATGAAAGCCGGCTGGGTGACTTTGGGCCAATCACCAGGAGACTGGGAGTTCTAGTCCCATTTTAGCCATGAAAGGCAGCTGGGTAACTTTGGGCCAATCACCGGGAGACTGGGAGTTCTAGTCCCGCCTTAGGCATGAAAGACAGCTGGGTGCCTTTGGGCCAATCACCAGGAGACTGGGAGTTCTAGTTCCGCCTTAGGCATGAAAGCCGACTGGGTGACTTTGGGCCAATCACCAGGAGACTGGGAGTTCTAGTCCCGCCTTAGGTATGAAAGCTGACAGTGCCTTTGGGCCAATCACCAGGAGACTGGGAGTTCTAGTCCCGCCTTAGGCATGAAAGCTGACTGGGTGCCTTTGGGCCAATCACCAGGAGAGAGGGAGTTCTAGTCCCTCCTTAGGCATGAAAGACAGCTGGGTGCCTTTGGGCCAATCACCAGGAGACTGGGAGTTCTAGTCCCGCCTTAGGCATGAAAGCTGACTGGGTGCCTTTGGGCCAATCACCAGGAGAGAGGGAGTTCTAGTCCCTCCTTAGGCATGAAAGACAGCTGGGTGCCTTTGGGCCAATCACCAGGAGACTGGGAGTTCTAGTCCCGCCTTAGGCATGAAAGCTGACTGGGTGCCTTTGGGCCAATCACCAGGAGACTGGGAGTTCTAGTCCCGCCTTAGGCATGAAAGCTGACTGGGTGCCTTTGGGCCAATCACCAGGAGACTGGGAGTTCTACTCCCTCCTTAGGCATGAAAGACAGCTGGGTGCCTTTGGGCCAATCACCAGGAGACTGGGAGTTCTGGTCCCGTCTTAGGCATGGAGGCCAGCACAGTCCCTCCCTGTCAGCCCACCTCACAGGGTTGTCGTGAGGAAAATAGGAGGAGGAAGAAATATATATATATATATATATATATATATATATATATATATATATATATATATATATATATATATATATATACACATATATATATATACATACATATACATATATATATATATATATATATGTATGTATGTATGTATGTATGTATGTATATATATGTATGTATGTGTGTGTATGTATATGTATGATGTATGTATAAGTATGTATATATATGTACTGTATATATATATTGTCATTTCCCCCCAGATTTCTATGCATTTCCTGAGCTCGCTCCTGCCTCCTGCTCGGTCGTCGTCTTCGTAGCCTGAAAATAGGACAAATAAAAAAAAACTATATTTATGCTTGAGGTTTGTCTGCGTGCTATTTTTTTTTTCTCCTTTTGGAAGATTTGGGGAGGATTTGGGCAAAGAAATCGCCCAGGCAGAATCTTCAGAAAAAACCCCGTTGGAAATCACCCTTCTAGTTCCCGAGTCTGGGAATACTGCAGGTAGATTGCTCCTGAAGCTGGAGGTTCTCCAGTGCCGATGGAAAGGCATCGTAACCCTTAACTCAGGACCACAATTGAGCCCGTTGCTAAGCGAGGCAGCCCGTGGCTAACGTGAGCCTTGCCCCATATTACGACCTCCCCTTGCCACCGCCGTTCACTGGACCTCCGCGGCCGTTAAGCAAATCCGACGTCCCCTTGACTTCGCTCGTCGCAAAAGGTGGATTGCGTGACCTCTGCAACCGTCATAAGTGCGAGTCAGCTGCCTAAGCGTCCGAATTTTGATCCCATGTCCTTCGCAACCATCATAAGTACGAGTCAGTTGTCTTAAGCTTCTGAATTTCGATCCCGTGTCCCCCACGTCCGTCATAAGTACGAGTCAGTTGTCTTAAAACATCCGAATCTCGATCCCCTGCCCCCCACGTCCGTCATAAGTACGAGTCAGTTGTCTTAAGCATCCGAATTTCGATCCCGTGTCCCCCACGTCCGTCATAAGTACGAGTCAGTTGTCTTAAAACATCCGAATCTCGATCCCCTGCCCCCCCGTCCGTCATAAGTACGAGTCAGTTGTCTTAAGCATCCGAATTTCGATCCCGTGTCCCCCACGCCCGTCATAAGTACGAGTCAGTTGTCTTAAAACATCCGAATCTCGATCCCCTGCCCCCCACGTCCGTCATAAGTACGAGTCAGTTGTCTTTGACCCCAACCCCGGAGATATTGCAACATCCGTAAGTTGTAAGTCCCTTTTTTTCCAGGGCCGTTGCAACTTCGGTCACTAAGCAAACGGTCGTAAGTCTAGGACAACCTGCGTATATTAGAACCTCAGAAATCTCTGCCTCTGGATATGGGGTCTTTCGACAGCCTTTTTCCTTCCTGGCAGATACCTAAATTAAAAAAAAAACTCCCTTTTCCCCCCCCTCCTTAGATTCAAACCCAGGACCAACCTCGACCCCTATGCCCACCCTCTCCTCCCCCCCCTTGACTTCGGGGCCGCAGCCTTGGCCCCCGTCCAACCTGGCAAGGCCTCTCCTTGGGCGTGTCCTGTGTGCGAGAGACGCCCGTGACCTGCTCCGCGTGTGTGCGCGTTTTTGTGTACCGTTCCAACATCCCAAAGGGCAAGGCCGGCGGAGAATGCCAAGATGCCGAAACGGGTGCCAACGATTCCAACGCCCAATCTCCGGGGGCCAACCGGGGTGCGGAATACCCCAAACCTGGCTGAACGAGCCTCCCTAGCTGAGCCAAGTCTACCTGTTCTCTCCTCCGAGGAGTTTCCCCTGGCCGGCCACCCACCGTCGTGCCCGCTGACCGTTCCTTTCCCTCTTCTGCCCTTTGCCCTTACGTAACTAGTTGGCCAGGTAATTAATCAACCCTGAATAATTAGCTATTATCCTCCTCGTCGCCCAGCCAAGGAACTTTGCAGCGGAGGCATTATATATATATTTATATATATATATTGCCCTGTGCCAGCCTGCTTTGCTCCCTCGCTGCGCCAGCCTTACCATGTCTTACGCCCGCTGGCTGGGCACACTTCGAACCCGTTGCAGGCTTCGCAGCCACCTCTTACGGCAATGCCTGGCCGAGTTCCTGGGCGTCTTTGTTTTAATCGTGAGTTTTCCCAAGTTGTGGGTTTCGGGGTAGGGGTAGGGGAGGGGAAGGGGGGCTTTACAGCTGGACGGGGGGTGGGAATGCATGGAATTTATCCAGGTGGGCATCTTCTTCTCCGGTGCTTACGAGAGGTTGCCCTGCAGGCGCAAAGAGAATTCGGAGGTGGGGTGGGAGTCGTGGGGGGGGGGTAATTTTGGGGAGGGGGGAAAACAAAATTGAATGTTGGAGGAGGGTGTTTGATGAGTGAGGTAGAGAAGACGATAAGTTACAGCAATGGAGAAATAACATTTCCTTCCTTCTGCCTTCCTTCCTTTCCTTTCCTTTATTTCCTCCCTTCTTCTTCCCTCTCTGTCTCTCTACCTCCTCTCTCTCCCTCGTTCCCTTCCTTTCTTCTGTCCCTATTCCTCCTTCCCACCCTCCCTCTCTCCTTCCCTTGCCTCTCTTTCCTTCCTTTTCCTTATTCCCTCTTTTCCTCTTCCCTTCCTCCCTCATCCCTCCCTTCTTCTCTCTCCCTCCCTCCCTCCCCCTCCCCCTTGTTTCCTTCCTTTCTTCCTTCCCTATCTTTCCCACTCCCCTTTTCCTTCCCTTCCCTTTCTTTTTTCCTCCCTTCCCTTCCCTTCTCCTTCCCTTCCCTTTCTTTTTTCCTCCCTTCCTTTCTTCTCCTTCTCCTTCCCTTCCCTCTTCCTCCTTTCCTTTCCTTTCTTTTTTCCTCCCTTCCCTTCTTCTCCTTCCCTTCCCTTTCTTTTTTCCTCCCTTCCCTTCCCTTTTTCTCCTTCCCTTTCTTTTTCCTCCCTTCCCTTCTTCTCCTTCTCCTTCCCTTCCCTCTTCCTCCTTTCTTTTCCTTTCTTTTTT
>JAXLNS010000009.1:25455448-25457948 GCA_037215915.1 Pantherophis vulpinus | reverse complement strand
TCCTTCCTTCCTTATCCCACCCCTTTTTCCTTCGTTCCCTTCCTTCCTTCCCTATCCCTCCCAACCTCCTTTCCTTTCCTTCCCATTTTTCTTCCCTCCCTCCCTTCCTCCCTTCTCCCACCCTTCTTCTTCCCTCTTTCCCTCTTTCCCTCCTTCCCTATCCCTCCTTCCTTTTCCTTTCCTTTCCTTTCCTTCCCATCTTTTCTCCTTCCTTCCTTATCCCACCCCTTTTTCCTTCGTTCCCTTCCTTCCTTCCCTATCCCTCCCAACCTCCTTTCCTTTCCTTCCCATTTTTCTTCCCTCCCTCCCTTCCTCCCTTCTCCCACCCTTCTTCTTCCCTCTTTCCCCCGTTCCCTTCCTTCCTTTCCTATCCCTCCCAACATCCTCCTTTCCTTTCCTTCCCATCCTTTCTCCTTCCTTCCTTCCTTCCTTATCCCATACTTCTTTCCTCTCTCTCTCCCTCCCTTCCCAATCCCTCTTTCCCTTGTTCCCTTCCTTCCTTCCCTATCCCTCCCAACAACCTTTCCTTCCCATTTTTCTTCCTTCCTTCCTTCCTCCCTCCCTCCCTTCTCCCACCCTTCTTTTTCCCTCTTTCCCCGTTCCTTCCTTACTTCCCTATCCCTCCCAACATCCTCCTTTCCTTTCCTTTCCTTTCCTTTCCTTTCCTTTCCTTTCCTTTCCTTTCCTTTCCTTTCCATCCTTTCTCTTTCCTTCCTTCCTTCCTTCCTTCCTTCCTTCTTTGCTCCCTCCCTCCTTTCCTTCCCACCCTTTCTCCCTTCTTCCTCCTTTCTCTCCCTCCCTCTCTACTTTCCTTCCTCTTTTTTCTTCCTCCCTCTCTACTTTCCTCCCTCTTTTTTCTTCCTCTCTCCCTCCCTCCCCTCTCTCCCTTTTTCCTCCCTCCCTCCCTTCCACTCTCCCTTCTTTCCTTCCTTCCCTCTATTCCTTCCTTCCTCTGTCATTTCCATCTCCTCCCTCCTTTCCTTCCTCTCTTTTTCTCTTCCTTTTTTCTTCCTCCCTCCCTCCCTTGTTTTCCCCTGCTGCTTGCTTCTCCTTCCTGCCTGTTTTTGCCTTCCCAGGTGCTGGGCACAGGAATCCTGGTGCTGGGCATTTTGGCAATTATCGATGCCCGGAATAAACGCATCCCACCCGGATTAGACCCGTTGGCCGTGGGACTCCTGGTCTTCAGCCTCAGCGTGGCGATGGGTGCCAACTGCAGCTGTGCCATCAACCCGGCTCGGGATCTGGGGCCACGGCTATTCACCTACGTCGCCGGATGGGGTCCCCAGGTGTTCAGGTGGGTGTCGACCTCCCCATTCCCATTCAGGAGGCCAAGCTAGGTGTGCTAATCCCCAAACGCAGAAACTGTAAACTAGCAGCTTCTAAATTTTACAATTTAATTCTAAATTTTTGTTCTGCAGAAAATCTACCCCTCTCGCCAAAATAGCCCGAAGCTCAAAATTCAGTAATTATACACCTTCCTTTTCCCCCTCTCTATATTCTATACAGGTAGTCCTGGATTTACGACCACAAATGGAGCCCCCAATTTCTGTGGCTCAGCGAGAGAGCTGTTTTACGACCTTTCTTGCCGCAGTCACGAAGCGGATTCCCAGCGTTAACTTAGTACCACGGTTGGTCAGCCAATCCGGAGTCCCCTCGTGGATTTGACTGGTCAGAAGGTCGCAAAATAATGGGATCACGTGACCCCGGGATTCTGCGCCCGTCATAAATATGAGTCGGTTGCAGAGCGTCTGAATTTTGATCAGAGTATCCTGGGGGTTATGTGATCCCCTTTTGTGACGTCCACGGGGAAGCCGGGTGGTACGAACTTAAGAATTGAAGCGATTCGCTTAAAAACCATGGCAAAAAAGGTCGTAAAGAAACGGGCACATTTCATCATATGTGGTGGACTTCATCTGTTCAAGACTATTTGTCACTCAATCTGTCTAACTTTTCCCTTCCTCTCTTGTTTTTGCTCTTCCAGTGCCGGACACTGTTGGTGGTGGGTTCCCATTGCCGCCCCCATGTTGGGAGCCACGATTGGGACGGCGGTCTATCAATTCGGAGTCGAATTTCACCACCCAGCAGATCCGAAAGAGCCGGAAAACTCGAATCTGGAAAAACTGGAGCTGGGACGCGAGAAAGAGATGGATTTACCCGTTTACGTCGTGAACGCCTACGCCGAATCGTGGACAGGTGCCGGCACGGAGTCCCGCTCGTCTGGCGAACCCTCAAAATGAAACCTCTGACTAAGACGCCTAAGAGACGCGTCTTCCTCCTTCGTTCCCTTTTGGATGTATTGGGTGGGAGGACGTCTTCCTAAATTTGGGAATTTGTATTCATCAAGACTTGGAAAGAGAGATTTGTGTGTCTGTGACAGTGGCTGAAACGAATACTAGGTATCCGAGGAAGGACCCACGAATAAAGACTGTGTTTCCGTTGTGTGTCGTGGCCGGAGTTTGGCACAAGCAGGGCCTTTTCGGCGGTGGCCCCTTCACTGCGT
>JAXLNS010000009.1:25422948-25450448 GCA_037215915.1 Pantherophis vulpinus | reverse complement strand
CCATTTTTATAAGTAATAATTTTAATTAGCAATTTTATGATGTTTGTGTGTCTATATTTTTCTTGATTGTACACCGCCTTGAGTCCTACGGGAGAAAGGAGGTATAGAAATATAAATATAATAAATAAATAACGCTTGGAAGTCGAATCCTGCGCCCGAAGTCGAGTCGCGGGGGTCGTAAGCGCGAGTCACGCGGTCGTAAGTGCGAATCCAAGCTGAATGGCCTGTTCAGGTCCCAAACGGCCATCGTTTCTGTATCAAGAGAAAATCAAATTTTCTCCTTTTGGGGGGGGTTGGGGGAAAAGAAGGAAAATGAAAAAAAAAAGAGAGAAATTTATTTTATTTATTATTTATTATTTATTACATGTATTTATATGCCGCCATTCTCCCGAAGGACTCAGGGCGGCGAACACAAGTTAAATTAAATTGCTTTTTTCCCTTCCCTTTTGCAATTAAGATATGGCTAAGAAGCTGCAGAACCTCCACGAGAAGGAGCAGTCTATCTTGAAATGGCCCTTTGCAAGGAGGAATGGGGCGTGGGGAGGCCGGGGACCCTCATTCCAAACCGAGAAGAGATTTAAGGGGAGGGGGCAGCGGAGCGGATAAAGGGGAAGGGAGGTGGAGCAAACCCTGCATTATATATAATTTATTGCATTCTACATATTAATCTGCCTCTTCCTCTTCATCGTCTCGGTTGATGTAGGGCTGTTGTTTTAATTGTCAGTTTCAAGGCACCCCGCCCAGGATCACAGACGGGAGACAAATGAAATGAAAAGCCTGGGAAAATGGGGCAAGCCAAAAGGGAGTGGGTCGAGGCAGGGCGGGGCAGCCAAGGCCCGACTGGATGACCTCAGAGGGACCCTGAGGCTGGTTTTCGGGATATGTGGATGGGTGGGTGGGTTAAAGAGGCTGGAGAATGGACTAACTGGGGGTCCAACTAGATGATCTCAGGATCCCCCTGATGGGGTGGGTGGGTGGGCTGGCAACTAGGCAGAGAATGGAGGAAATGGGGTCTGACTGGATGACCTCGGAGGGGTCCTCCCGGGCTGTATTGACTGGGGGTGGGGTGGGGTAGGGGAAAGAACGGACTGGAGACTGGGCGGAGAACGAGAAACAGGGGCAGCCGACTGGATGACCTCAAGTGGACCCTCCCAGGCTAGATTGTGGGGGGCTGGGGAGGAGAGACTTGGGGAGGAGGGGAAATGGGGCAGGCTGGGGTCCCGACTAGATGACCTCAGAGGGGACCTCCCAGGCTGGATTGCGGGAGGGAGACTGACGAGGACTGGGGCACCCGGGGGTCCGACTAGATGACCTCAGAGGGACCCTCCTGGGCTGGATTGCAGGGGGGGAGAGACTTGGGGAGGGGAGGGAAATGGGGCAGGCTGGGGTCCCGACTAGATGACCTCAGAGGGACCCTCCCGGGCTGGATTGCAGGGGGGGGGGAGAGACTTTGGGAGGGGAGGGAAATGGGGCAGGCTGGGGTCCCGACTAGATGACCTCAGAGGGGACCTCCGAGGCTGGATTGTGGGAGGGTGACGGATGACGACTGGGGCAGCCGGGGGTCCGACTAGATGACCTCAAAGGGACCCTCCCGGACTGGATTGCAGGGGGGGAGAGACTTGGGGAGTGGGGGGAAATGGGGCAGGCTGGGGTCCCGACTAGATGACCTCAGAGGGACCCTCCCGGGCCGGATTGCAGAGGGGGGAGAGACTTGGGGAAGGGGCATCCGGGGGTCCGACTAGATGACCTCAGAGGGAGCCTCCCGGGCTGGATTGCGGGGTGGGGGGAAGACTTGGGGAGGGGGGAAATGGGGCGGTCGGTGGTCCGACTAGATGACCTCAGAGGAACCCTCCCGGGCCGGATTGCGGGGAAGGGGGAAAAAATGGGGGGTCCGACTGCATGACCTCGGAGGGACCCTCCCGGGCTGGCTCGGCCGGGGGTGGGGGGAAAGAAGGGACTGGAGAAACGGGGGCAGCCGGGGGAGGGAGGGGTCCGACTGGATGAGCTCGGGGGGCCCCCTCCCAGGCTGGCGGGCGGGCGGGGCCTGAGTGGGGCGGGGGGGGGAGGGAGGCGGCCGCCCCTTTCATCACTTCCGCCCCTCCCTGCCCTCCTCCAGCCGAGCTAGCCGGGCAGCCAGGCGGGCCGCGGGGCCGGGCGGAGGGGCCGCGGGGACCGCCCGCCACCCACCCCCCGGGATGGAGCCCAGCGGCGGCGGCGGCGGCCGAGCCTCCTCCGCGCAGGGGCTCCTCGCTCAGGTAGGCGGCCGCCTCGGCTGGCCCAGCCACTCAGGGCTTGGAGGGGGAGATCGACTAGGGTTTCATCAGGAGATCGACCAAACGTTTTGATTAGGAGATCCGTTAAGGGGTTTGTGTGGGAGATCGACTAAGGATCGATTGGGAGATCGACTAAGGATCGATTGGGAGATCGACTAAGGGGTTTGATTAGGAGATCGACTAAGGGGTTTGATTAGGGGATCGATTAACTGATTTGAATAGGAGATCCACTTAGGGGTTTGATTAGGAGACCGACTAAAGGTTTTGATTAGGAGATTGACTAAGGGCTTTGATTAGGAGATCGATTAAGGGCTTTGATTAGGAGATCCGTTAAGGGGTTTGATTAGGAGATTGACTAAGGGCTTTGATTAGGAGATCGACCAAGGGGTTTGATTAGAAGATCGATTAACTGATTTGAATAGGAGATCCACTTAGGGGTTTGATTAGGAGACCGACTAAAGGTTTTGATTAGGAGATTGACTAAGGGCTTTGATTAGGAGATCGATTAAGGGCTTTGATTAGAAGATCGACTAAACGTTTTCATTAGGAGATCGACTAGGTTTTCATTAGGAGATAGACTAAACGTTTTGATTAGGAGATCGATTAAGGGGTTTGATTAGGAGAGTGATTAAGGGGCTTGAGTAGGAGATCGACTAAGGGGTTTGATTAGATCGACTAAGGATTGATTGGGAGAGCGATTAAAGGGCTTGATTAGGAGATCGACTAAGGGGTTTGATTAGGAGAGCGATTAAGGATCGATTGGGAGATTGACTTAAGAGGTTTGATTAGGAGAGCGATTAAGTGATCTGAATAGGAGATCGACTAAAGGTTTTGATTAGATCGATTAAGGGATTTGATTAGGAGAGCGATGAAGGGATTTGATTAGGAGATCGACTAAACATTTTGACTAGGAGATCGACTAAGGGATTTTTTTTATTTTATTTTTTTAAATTTGATTTATATGCCGCCCTTCTCCGGAGACTCAGGGTGGCTTACAATGCGTTTAAGCAATAGCCTTAGGAGGTAAATTAAAGGTTTTGATGAGATCAATTAAGGGATTTGATTAGAAGATCGATTAAGGGGCTTAATTAGGAGATCGATTAAGGGATGGGTTAGGGCATTGGTTGTTAGGGGACTGACTAGTGATCGATTAGGGGATTGTTAGGGGCTGATGGGTGAAGGGGTCCTTTTAGGTGATGGGGGTTTGGGGATTGCTTATTAGGGGGCTGCCCCCACTCGGCTGCCCCCCAAACTAAGCTCGCCCCCCCCTTCCCCCTGCCCTGATAGAAGGATGGATTAGCTAATTGATTATAGGTTAGGGGGTGCCCCCACTCCCAGCACCCCAGAGGGGACCCCGATCCGCCTGTCCCCCGACAAAACATGTGTTTTTCAGCCTCCTCCTCCTCCTCCTCCTCAGCTCCCATCATCCCCAGCCCCATGGGCCTCGGCTCCCGGATTCCTCAGCCGGCGTGGGAACCGGGGAAGAAGGGCCCAGAGTGATGGGAGGTGCAGTCCAGCCCAGGTGGAGAGAGGCAAGATAAGAGAGGGGAGGCCCTTTCCTTTGTCCTGTGTAAGGGAGACCCCCTCGCCCCCAAATAATGGGGGGGCAAACCCCCTTCTGGCCTCCGTGCTTTGACCCCTCCCCTTTAATTCTGCTTCGAAAGAAGGCTTGTTCTGATTTATACCAACTTTTAGTAGCCACGATTGCTTTCCCTTCAACCTGGTTAGACCCCTGATCCTCCCCCGTTGCTGGTGCTCATCAGTGTCTTAAAATAGATATTATTTACATTGTAAATCTTAAAACACCAAGTAAAGGCAACCTTGTAACTTCCAATTCTCTGAGATCCACATTTTGGGAAGCCTTCCATCAAACTTAGCAGCAGCCCCCCCCCCCCTTCAAAGCCTGCAAAAAAACAAACAAACCAGGATTTAGAAGAAATTAGAGAAAAACTACCCCCCCCCCCAAAAAAAGGGAGAATATTTAGGCCTGGCTGCCTGATTTTTCCTTGTTTGTGTATTTGTACTCCGCCTTAATGGAGTGGCCTGAATCCCTCCTATTTGCTAAGAGTCAAATTCTCCTTGCAAACATCTTTAATGTTCTTTTTTTTAAGAGTCCAACTCTCCTTGCAAACTCTGATTTTAAATTCTCTTCCTTGGCTGGCCTGGTGTTTTCTGCTTCCTAATTTTTCTTCCGGCCTCTTTTTTTTTTTTTTTTTTTTTTTTGCTTCTCTCCCTAAAAAGTGTTCAACTTTTTAAGCTGGGGAAGCAGTTTCCTTTAAAAGGAAAAAATAAAATAAAATAAAATAAAATAAGGAAAGTTCTCGGACCCTCCCTCCCACTGGGGGATCCTGGGAATTGAAGTCCCCACATGTTAGCCCAGGTTGAGGAGGGGGAAAAATTCCACTCTGGTGTTTGATCTATCTATCTATCTATCTATCTATCTATCTATCTATCTATCTATCTATCTATCTATCTATCTATCTACCTACCTACCTACCTACCTACCTACCTACCTACCTACCTATCTACAACTATCTATCTATCTATCTATCTATCTATCTATCTATCTATCTATCTATCTATCTATCTATCTATCTACTCTCTCTCTCATCTCTCTACCTACCTACCTATCTATCTCTATCAATCAATCAATCAATCAATCAATCAATCAATCAATCTATCTACCTACCTACCTACCTCCACCCATCCATCGATCCATCCATGTATCTATCTATCTATCTATCTATCTATCTATCTACATCTATCTATCTATCTATCTATCTATCTATCTATCTATTTATCTATCTATTTATCTATCTTCCTTCTCTCTCTCATCTCTCTACCTATCTATCTCTATCAATCAATCAATCAATCAATCAATCAATCAATCAACCTACCTACCTAACTATCCACCCTTCCACCCATCCATTCATCCATCCATCCACCATCCATCCATCCACCCATCCATCCACTATCTATCTATCTATCTATCTATCTATCTATCTATCTATCTATCTATCTATCTATCTATCTATCTATCTTCCTTCTCTCTCTCTCTCATCTCTCTACCTACCTATCTATCTCTATCAATCAATCAATCAATCAATCAACCTACCTACCTACCTATCCACCCTTCCACCCATCCATTCATCCATCCATCCACCATCCATCCATCCATCCACTATCTATCTATCTATCTATCTATCTATCTATCTATCTATCTATCTGTCTGTCTGTCTATCTATCTATCTTCCTTCTCTCTCTCATCTCTCTACCTACCTACCTACCTACCTATCTATCTTTATCAATCAATCAATCAATCAATCAATCAACCTACCTACCTATCCACCCATCCACCCATCCATCCATCATCCATCCATCCATCCATCCATCCATCCATCCATCCATCCATCCATCCATCCATCTATCTATCTATCTATCTATCTATCTATCTATCTATCTATCTATCTATCTTCCTTCTCTCTCTCTCATCTCTCTACGTACCTATCTATCTCTATCAATCAATCAATCAATCAATCAATCAATCTACCTACCTACCTACCTATCTATCCACCCATCCATCCATCTATCTATCTATCTATCTGTCTATGACCGATACAGTACAATGTGAGCAAAGAAATACAAAGAAAATAAGAATAATCAAATATTCCCAATAAATCATCCCCCGTGCCCTTTAATCCCAACCTTTTTTAGATGGTTTGTTCTCTTCCCCACTTGACCTTTTTGGCTGAGAAAGACCCTCCATTCCTGGTCGCCGCCTCTCATCGATTGACGCAAAAATCCCACGGGATTCAGCCAAGCCATTTTGCAATTTTTTTTTTCTTGGCGCCTGGAGCTCCTGCGCTCGGCCCAAACTCCCGGCTGGCAGAATTCCCCGCTCCACCAGATCCCCTGCTAACTTATTTTCTTTCTTTTTCTTTTTCGCTAAGCTGGCACGGTTCCTCGTGCCAACCTTGGCTGAGGTTGCCCTTCCCAAGGGTGAATAAATAAAATATATTCAAAGAAAAACTAGGAGTTTTTAAAAAAAAAAATTCCCCCAAACTTTTGCATGGTTTTTGCCCGGTAGATCATCCCTTCCCTGGAATTCTCTGCTGGCCCTTTTTTCTTTTTTTCTTTTTTCCCCCTTAAAAAAAAAAAAAGTTTTATTTTGGCCTCTTTCCCAACCTGGGAGAGAAAAAAAAAATAAGCTGGAGTTGTTTGCTTTCGTGTCATCTTCACAGACGATTCCTGCCCCAGGCTGCCCGTTTCGGATACCGAATCCCGGCTTGTCTTTTTTTTTAGGATGTCAGGTGAGGGGGAAACGCAGGGCCGAACAAACCAGAGTTAGTTAAAGCTGGGTTTTGCAGCATCCCAAGCTGCCTTTTTTTTTTTTTTTTTTTTTCCCCGGAGAGAATTTCCCGGTGGCAACTTTGGAAAATTGGAAGCTGGAAATTGCACAGCCAACAGCCGAATATTTTTATTTATTTTATTTTTCTGCTGGTTGGTAGCTTTGAAAAACTTTTTATTTTATTTTTATTTTATTTGCTCTGCCCTTCAGTGGGTGGTGGTGTTTTTTTTTTTTTTTTTTTCTTGGCACACCCTAAACTGTGGATGCTACTAGTCTGAAAAACTTATATCCGGTCTCCGAATAGAAGCCGGGCAAACCTCATTTTGCACCCCGTAGACCCCTCCCCAAAAAAAGAGCTTTTCTGGAGCTCTGCCTACCCCTCTCTGCTTCCACCCCCCCCAAAAAAATCTAGGATTAGATCCAGGGGGAGGGAGGGAGGGAGGTTGAGTTTGCAAAAAGTTTTGGAAGCCAACGTGTCCGGCTGGAGTTGTTCCTTTGCTGCTCCACGATTTTTTTTTTGCAGTTTGGGGAATTAAATATTTGCTTAAGAAACGAAGTTTATTTTATTTTATTTCAAATTTGGGGGGTGGGGGTGGGCAAAGAGAGTTGGGGGGGGGGGAAAGGCTGGTTTTTTTGGCATTGGGGGGGCTTCAACCTTCCCCCCCCCCCCAAAAAAATAAGCACCCCACTGTTGAACTCAGAAAAAGCTCCTTTGTGGGTGTGTGTTTTTTTTTTTACAGCTTTTTGAGGATGGTTTACAAAGAGTCAAAAAGACAGAGATGATTTTGTTGCTTCGGTGCTCCGACTTGGAGTCTCTTCAGCCACATGGCGGATGCTTTCTCCCCCCCCCGTTTCTTCCCCCCCAACCGCCAGATCTCCTGGAACGAGTGCGAACCAGGCCACCGGAGGAAACGTTGAGGACTAGGAACTCCTTCCTGGCCTGGTTTCTTTTTTTAAAAAAAAAATAATAATTGCCAGCCTTTTTCTGGTTTTTTTTTTTTTCTGTTTTGTTTTGCCTGCTGCTAAATGGCAGGATCATCTGAAAGATGGTTGGGGATGAGTTTGTTTGTTTCTTTCGCTCTCTTTCTCTCTCTCTCTTTTCCTGCCTGCCTCTTTCTTTCCTTCTTTTCTTTTCCTTCTTTTCTCTTTCTTTCTTTCTTTTCTTTTTCTTTTCTTTTTCTTTCTTTCTTTCTCTCACTCTCTCTCTTTCTTTCCCTCTCCCCTCCCTCCTCCCCTGCCTTTCTTTCTTTCTTTTTTCTTCCTTCCTTCCTTCCTTCCTTCCCTCCCTCCTTCCCTGCCTGCTTCTCTCTTTCTTTCTCTCTCTCCCTCTTTCTTTCTTTCTCTTTTTTCCTTCCTTCCTTCTTTTCTTTCCTTCCTCCTTCCCTCCCTCCCTGCTCCCTATTTTCCTTCCTTCCCCTCTCCTTCCCTGCTTGCTTTTCTTTCTCTTCTTTCTTTCTTTCTTTCTTTCTTTCTTTCTTTCTTTCTTTCTTTCTTTCTTTCTTTCTTTCTTTCTTTCCTCCCTTCCTCCCTCCCTCCTCTCTATTTTCCTTCCTTCCTTCCTTCCTTCTTTCCTTCCTTCCTTATTCCCTCTCTCCTTCCCTGCTTCTTTCTTTCTTTCCTCCCTTCCTCCCTTCCTTCCTCCCTCCCTCCTCTCTATTTTCCTTCCTTCCTTCCTTATTCCCTCCCTCCTTCCCTGCTTGCTTCTTTCTTTCTTTCTTTCTTTCTTTCTTTCTTTCTTTCTTTCTTTCTTTCTTTCTTTCTTTCTTTCTTTCTTTCTTTCTTTCTTTCTTTCTTTCTTTCTTTCTTTCTTTCTTTCTTCTCCCTCCCTCCCTCCCTCCCTCCTCTCTATTTTCCTTCCTTCCTTCCTTCTTTCCTTCCTTCTTCCCTTCCTCCTTCCCTGCTTGCTAGGGGTACTACACCTCCCATCATCCCCACCCATCCCCTTCTTCCTCCTCTCCTGCCGGTATCCTTGTTTCTCAAATCGGGTCTCTGAGCCAGCTGGGCTCGCTCCACAGCTTAGGGATAAACAAACCATGGTTTGTTGCGTCGCAGAAGCGAACCCGGATCAAGGAGGGGCCATTTCCCGGGCTTCACTGGGGACAAGCACTTAACTCCTTTTTCGATCCCCGGCTGCAATCTTGAAGTGTTTCGGTTGTTGTGTTTGCCTTTGTGTGTCGTGTCGCACCTCTAGCCGGATGGGGGGAAAAAAAAGTAACCACAATGTTTTTTTGCAAGGGGTGTCACAGCGAAAGGGAAACGTTGTGCGGTTGTCGCAAGGGGGAACGTGGGGTGGGGGCACAGAAGAAGGAGAACCTTGTCCCCGTTTAATCTCTCCCGGCGTTGTCGCTCGCCACAATCACAACAACTCTGCACAGGTTGGCGTGTCTGGCACCTCCTCGAACCCGCGTCTCGACGGACCCAAACAGAACGACAGGTTTCGCGCCTTTTGTTTTATTCGTTTGCCGCAATTGTGTGTTTTCGTTTCAGAAAGAGGAATCTTAGGTGCAGTTTGTGGGTTTTTGTGTGGTGCGTCATTCTCTCTCTTTTTTTAAAAAAAACAACAAAACAGCTTTTTCTCCATCCATTTCGCTGAAAATGTCTTTTCTTTTAAGCCGTTAGGCTCCCAACCTCCTCAAGGCCGAGGATCGAAATGCTGGCTTGACGCACTACCGTTGGCCATGTTCACACAAGCCCTGGTTTGATCGTGGTTTAGCGGACTAACCATGTCACTGCTTTTTATAACCAACCAGGAGTTACTGGGGAGTAACAGCCATCCAACACCGTAGCCGGTTTTTCACAAATCTCTGGTTAAAATTGATCGCGTTGTTATTCCTTGTGGCAAGGAGTTCCGCAGCTTAGCTCAACGTCGTTTGAAGGAATCTTTGCTTTTATGTCACCCAGAACGCCTCAATTTTACTTGGGTTCAATATTTGGAGAGAGAGGGGCAAATTTTTCCACTCAATCCCTACTAGGCTTCATTTATACTTCTGACCCGAGGCTGAAATGTTTTAAAATAACGTGGAAATTAAAATTATTCTGATATTTAGCACTGGATTTTTTTTTTCATCACCTGGTTGTGTACTATATCTCTAAACAGACTTCTGGTTAACCAGGTTGGGTATAATAAACCTAGTTGGCCTTAACCTGGGTTAATGGGAGAAGGCGCCACATTTTTCCTTTTCTTCGTTTGCATCTGGGTTTGTTAGCTCTTCTTTTGTTTCCTTGTTTTTAAATGTTTTTTTTTTTCCCTCGGTTTGTAAACGGCTCAGAATCGCTGCGAGTTGGGCAGCCTGTAAATTGAACAAATTATGAATATTAATATTCACGTGTTTTGGGGATCTGTCCAGCCTGGTTAGTTTCTGAATGGACAGGATTGTGGGAATACGAGAACAGGCTAAGATTTAATAACCAGGTTTAGCATGCTGGTTGGTTATTTTTTTCCCTCCTTTCCCCGTTTCAGCATCTCTTATGGGCCTGAAAGCTGACCAGCAAATGCCATGGAATTTTGTGCTAAGAAAAACCCCACAGGTAAGACCACCACCCCCACCCCCCGCTTCTATCTGGGAGGAAACAAGATTAAGGTAGACTGTGCTTAGCCGAGAAGCTTGGCGGAGAGAGAATCCGAGGCCCTAGCATGCAATTGCTGTGGGAAAGTGTAAAACCAAGAGGCAGTTTTGTCTAGTAGTTAAGTTACTAGGTTAAAAAGTGGGAGAGGGAGAATTCTAGTCCTGCCTTAGAAAATGGATTCGATGACTTTGAGCCAATCACCAGGAGACGGTGAGCTCTAGTTCTGCCTTAGGCATGAAAGCCGGCTAGGTGACTTTAAGCCAATCACCAGGAGATGGTGAGTTCTAGTCCCGCCTTAGGCATGAAAGCCAACTGGTGACTTTGAGCCAATCACCAGGAGACTGTGAGTTCTAGTCCCACCTTTGGCATGAAAGCCAGCTGGGTGACTTTGAGCCAATCACCAGGAGACGGTGAGTTCTAGTCCCGCCTTAGGCATGAAAGCCAGCTGGGTGACTTTGGGCCAATCACCAGGAGACTGGGAGTTCTAGTACCGCCTTAGGCATGAAAGACAGCTGGGTGACTTTGGGCCAATCACCAGGAGATGGTGAGTTCTAGTCCCGCTTTAGGCATGAAAGCCGGCTGGGTGACTTTGAGCCATCACCAGGAGGCTGGGAGTTCTAGTCCCGCTTTAGGCATGAAAGCCAGCTGGGTGACTTTAAGCCAATCACCAGGAGATGGTGAGTTCTAGTCCCGCCTTAGGCATGAAAGCCGGCTGGGTGACTTTGAGCCAATCACCAGGAGACTGTGAGTTCTAGTCCCGCCTTAGGCATGAAAGCCGGCTGGGTGACTTTGAGCCAATCACCAGAGGCTGGGAGTTCTAGTCCCGCTTTAGGCACGAAAGCCAGCTGGGTGACTTTGGGCTAATAGTCCCTCTCTCTCAACCCAGCCCACCTCCCAGGTTTGCCTGGGATGGGGTTGGACTAGAAGACCTCCAAGGCCCCTTCCATCCCTCGGATCCGGCGCTCTATTTCCCCGACCCAGCCGTCCATCCTGCAAGGGAAGAACAGAATGCAAAATCCTTAAGAAGGAGGAGAATTTTAATTTGACTTTATTATTATTATTTATTTTTGCTGATCCATCAGCATTTTGCTGATTCCTTTTCTGAGAAGGGTCTGCAAAGGGGAAGCAACCCACAAAAGACCCCCCCATCTCTTCCCCCCCCCCCGGTTTCCCCATCAAGCGGTCGTCTTGGTGACGCCATCCTTGCCCCTGATTGGTTGCTGTGCGGCAGTGGGAGGTGCTCCCCCCTCCCCTTCTCCCTCAATGTCAGGGTAGACTTTCTCTTCTGCAGCCGGTCGAGAGGGGGGGGAAGAGAAAACGGACTCCCCGAGACCATCTATCCGTCCGGGGGAGAGAGAGAGAGAGGAGAGAGACCCCCCCTTGGCCGTAACCATGGACGATCCCCAAGAGATGCCAGAGAAATGGCCCTGGGTCGCCGTGGCGACCACGGATGCCCGCAACCAGCAGCTTTGGGGGACAGGTAGGGGGGGGGTCGGCTGCCCCGGGGCAAAGCGGAGAGGGGGGGGGTTCTCCTTGGAAAAACGGGGGGGGGGGATCTCGAGCCAAGCCAGCTGTGCTATCTTTTGTCCTGCAAGGGTCTCTCCAGGGAGGGTGGACTTGCTGCGGCACTCTTCACACATTACCTCATCTTCCCCCCGGCTTCCCCCCCTCCCCTCCCCTCCCCACACTTCCCTGGCATTATGGGAGAGGTGGGGGAGGGGATGAGCCTGGTTTTTCCTGCAACCCCCCCCCCCCCAAGAAAAGCAAATTCTTTCCACCTTTCTTAAAAGTGACCTTGTGTACAGCTGCCGGAGAGAGGCATCGTCTCTGTTATAGAATTCGGGATTGGTCTTTCTTTCTTTTCTTTCTTTCTTTCTTTCTTTCTTTCTTTCTTTCTTTCTTTCTTTCCTCCCTCCCTCCCTCCCTCCCTCCCTCCCTCCCTCCCTCCCTTCTACCTTTCCTTTCTTTCCTTCCTTCCTCCCTTCCTCTTTCTACCTTTCTTTCTTTCCTCCCTTCCTCTTTCTTTCTTCTTTCTTCTTTTCTTTCTTCTTTCTTTCTTTCTTTCTTTCTTTCTTTCTTTCTCTCTCTCTTCCCTTTTCCGTCCCTCCTTCCTTTCTTTCTTTCTCTTCCTTTTCCTTCCTTCCTTCCTTCTTTTCTTTTTCTTTCTCCTGCTTCTCCTTTTTCCTTCTCTTTTTTTCCTTCTCCTTTTTTCTTCCTCTGCTCCTCCTTCCTCCTCCTTCTTTCCCTCTTTCCTTCCTCCTCCAGTTTCTTCTTCTTCTTCTTCTTCTTCTTCTTCTTCTTCTTCTTCTTCTTCTTCTTCTTCTTCTTCTTCTTCTTCTTCTTCTCCTTCCTCCTCTCCTCTCCTCCTCCTCCTCTTCTTCCTCCTCCTTTTACTCCTCCTTCCCTCTTCTCCTTCTATATTATTATTATTATTATTTATTATTATTATTATTATTATTATTATTATTATTATTATTATTATTATTATTAGTTAATCTTTAGTGAGATTCACAGCCTTTGAGGCTGGTTAATAGCTCAGCAGCTCGAGTCCCAACCAAGGACCTAGGAACTGTTAAGGTTATTATTATTATTATTATTATTATTATTATTATTATTATTATTATTATTATTATTATTATTATTATTATTAATATTATTATTATTATTAATCTTTAGTGAGATTCACAGCCTTTGAGGCTGATTAATAGCTCAGCAGCTCGAGTCCTAACCAAGGGCCTAGGAACTGTTAAGGTTATTATTATCATCATCATCATCATCATCTCTTCCTCTTCCTTCTCCTCCTCCTCCTCTTCCTTTCATTCATTCATTCTTTGGGGTGTATGGAGGGGGGGCTTTGCAAAGCCAGGGACCAACAGCTGCCCACCTCCTCACCCAGCCCGGCCGGCTCCATCGGTAACTCTCGAATCCGCTCCCGTGGGTCTCCGACTCGAACTCACACCGATTGAAATCCCAGATGAAATGGGGGGCAGGGAAGTAACCCTGTTTTTTTGGTCGATTGTTGGGGTTCAGCCCGGCTAATCCGGATCAATTTCTCTTCCAGAGGAAGAACGGCGAGTGAAGGCCAATTCTCGAGAATACAACGAAAAATTTCAGTACGCGGTGAGTGGCAGCCGAAAATTGCGCGCAAACCCCCCCCCAAAAACCTTTGGCACCCACACCGTTCTCTTCTGCGTGGCCGAAACAGGGGGACTCTCTTCTAACTCGAAAATAAGACCGGGTCTTATATTAAGTTTTGCTCCAAAAGACGCATTAGGTCTTATTTTCTGGTTAGGTCTTATTTTTGGGGGAAATACGGTACTAAATGCATCCATCTGGCTGACAATCTTAACTGGGGCTTATTTTGGGGGTAGGGTTTATATTACGAGCATCCTGAAAAGTCATTCTAGGGCTTATTTTCCGGTTGGGTCCTATTTTTGGGGAAACAGGGTATACTATTTATTATTTATATTTATTTATTTATTAAGAATTGTCCTAAAAATGCGAGTTCCAGCTATAGTTATAGAAGAGGCGATAGACATCACGATCTCCGGAACGTTAAAATAAAAAATTTATCTTCGGTGCCTAAGCTCTCATTGTCCATCAAAGCTACCCGCGATCCAATCGTGATCGTAGTCGGCATAAAAATACCTTTATATTTTTCCTTTTTGGGGGTTGTTGCTTTTTTTATATATATATATATTTTCTCTCCTGCTTCTCCCCAGAGTAACTGCATCAAGACGTCGAAATACAACGTGATCACTTTCCTGCCCATCAACCTGTTTGAACAGTTCCAGGAAGTCGCAAATACGTATTTTTTCTTCCTCCTCATTCTCCAGGTGAGATTTTTTTTTTTCCTGGGGTGGGGGGTGAGGTGGGGTTTGGAAATCTGGGGGTTCGCCAGTGTTGCGATTCAGCCGGTTCAGTCTGGTTCGGGCCGGTTCGGGCCGGTTCAGGAAAAACCAATAGTTAACTTGCTGCTGGCCCCGCCTCTTCCAGTCCCGCCCCTTCCAGGAGTTCCCATTGTGCCCCATTTTGGCTCCCAGGTAAGTGTAGGGAGGCCTCCTAGGCCCAAAATGGGGCGCGTGGGGGGGGCGTTCCCCCCCCCGCGGCCCATTTTTGCTCCCAGGACGCTTCAGGGAGGCCTCCGATTCGCCCTTTTTCTCCCGTGGGCTGCTTCCCGCTTTGGCCCGGATGCCAAGGGGAGGTGGGAGTCACGGAAAACCCACATTTTTGGCACAGTTCACTCCGCCACCTCCACCCGCCACAAATGAAAATTTTAAAAAAATCCTGAAAGTATCGTGCTTTCATTGACGGATATTCCTTTTCTTGCTTTCTCGTTTTGTTTTGTTTTTTTCGTTTTTCCTTCTGTGTTTCGCTGTTGTTATTTTTTCTCTCTCTCTCTCTCTCTCCAAGGTTTTTGCTTTGAGGTTCTCTCCTTCCTTTTTCTTATATTTTTCTTCCTTCCTTCCTTTTCTTTCTAGCTTCTCTCTTTCCTTTTACCTCTCTTTTCCTCTTTCTCTTTCCTTCTTTTCCTCCTTCTTCCCTCCCTCTCTCTATCCCTCCCTCCCTTTTTTCTTTCCTCCTCCCCTTCCTTCCTTCCTCCCTCCCTCCTGTCTCATTCCTCCTTCTGCCTTCCTCTTCTTTCTTTCCCCTTTCTTCTTTCCTTCTTCCCTCCCTACATCTCACCCTCCCTTCTTTTCTCCTTCCTCCCTCCCTCCCTCCCTCTCTTCTTACCTTCCTCTCTTCCTCCCTCCCACCCTTCTTTTCTCCTTCCTCCCTCCCTACATCCTTTCTTTCTTTCTTTCCTCCTCCCTTTCTTTCCTTCTTTTCCTCCTTCCTTCCTTCCTTCCTTCCTCTCTCCCTTCTTTCTTTTCTCCTTCTTTCTTCTTTCCTTCTTCCCTCCCTACATCCTGCTCACCCTTCTTTTCTCCTTCCTCCCTCCCACCCTTCTTTTTTCCTCCCTCCCTCCCTACATTCTTTCTTTCTTTCTTTCCTCCTCCCCTTCTTTCCTTCTTTTTCTCCTTCCTTCCTTCCTTCCTCTCTCCCTTCCTTCTTTCTTTTCTCCTTCTTTCTTCTTTCCTTCTCCCCTCCCTACATCCTGCCCACCCTTCTTTTCTCCTCCCTCCCTCCCTCCCTTCCCTCTTTCTTCTTTCCCTCCTCCCCTTTCTTTTTTCCTTCCTCCTTTCCTTCATTGGTTCCTTCCTCCCTCCCTCCCTCTCTCCATCTGTCGCTTCTCTTTTCCGTCCGTGGGTTCAGTTCCTCTAATCTCATCCTTCCCGGGATGTTGTCCCTGCCCTGGTCCTTGAGTCCTGCCCCCAGGCCAGGGGTCCAAATGAATAAAGTGCCCCCTCTCGCTTTCCCTCCCCCAGCTGATCCCCCAGATCTCCTCGCTCTCTTGGTTCACCACCATCGTGCCTTTAGTCCTCGTACTGACCATCACGGCCGTCAAGGATGCCACCGACGACTACGTGAGTATCGGAAAGAGGAGGGGATGGGGGGGTTTCCGATGGGGAGCCCTTTCAGCACCTGGGCTGAAGGGAGAATTAACAGAACAACGGAGTTGGAAGGGACCTTGGAGGTCATCTAGTCCAGCCCCCTGCTCCAGCCGGAAACCCTATATACCATTTAATAATAATAATAATAATAATAATAATTTTATTTCTATACCGCCCTTCTCCCGAAGGACTCAGGGCAGTGTACAGCCTATTTAAAACACAGACAAAACAATGATATAAAATTTAAAATAATTAAATAAGTGGCTCAAATTTGAGCTGTCCAGTCTCTTATTAAAACCCCCCCCAGTGATGGAGAAGGAAGGAAGGAAGGAAGGAAGGAAGGAAGGAAGGAAGGAAGGAAGGAAGACAGTGGAGAAGGGAAAGAGAAAGGGAGAGAGGGAGGGAAGGAAGGAAGTAGAGAGGGGAAAGAGAGAAAGGGAGTGAGGGAGGGAAGGGAAGCAGGAAGGAAGGAAGGAAAGAAGGGGAGAAGGGAAAGAGAGAAAGGGAGAAAGGGAGGGTGGGAGGGAAGGAAGGAAGGAAGGGGGAAAGTGGAGAACGGAAAGAGAAAGGGAAGGAGGGAAGGAAAGAGGGAAGGAAGGGAAGCAGGAAGGAAGGAGGACAGTGGAGAAGGGAAAGAGAAAGGGAAGGAGGGAGGGAAAGAGGGAAGGAAGGGAAGCAGGAAGGAAGGAAGGAAGGGGGACAGTGGAGAAGGGAAAGAGAGAAAGGGAGGGAGGGTGGGAGGGAAGGAAGGAAGGGGGAAAGTGGAGAAGGGAAAGAGAAAGGGAAGGAAGGGAAGCAGGAAGGAAGGAAGGAAAGAAGGGGGATAGTGGAGAAGGGAAAGAGAAAGGGAGGGAAGGAAGGAAGGAAAGAAGGAAGGAAGGGGAGAAGGGAAAGAGAGAAAGGGAGGGTGGATGGGAGGGAAGGAAGGAAGGGGGAAAGTGGAGAAGGGAAAGAGAAAGGGAGGGAGGGAAGGAAGGAAGGAAGGGAAGCAGGAAGGAAGGGGAGAAGGGAAAGAGAGAAAGGGAGGGTGTTAGGGAAGGAAGGAAGGGGGACAGTGGAGAAGGGAAAGGGAGAGAGGGAGGGAAGGAAGGAAGGAAAGAGAGTGGGGAAAGAGAGAAAGGGAGGGAGGGAAGGAAGGGAAACAGGAAGGAAGGAAGGAAAGAAGGAAGGAAGGGAAAAATAGAAAGGGAGGGAGGGAAGGAAAGAAGTAGAGAAGGGAAAGAGAAGGAGGGAGGAAAGGAAGGGAAGCAGGAAGGAAGGAATGGGAGAAGGGAAAGAGAAGGAAGGAAGGAAGGAAAGGAAGAAGGGAGGAAAAAGAATAGCAGAATAACAGAGTTGCAGAAAAATCAGTTGCAGCGTTGTAAAATGCACAATTTGTGGCCCCCTTTTTTTTTTTGCCAATTTCTGGCAAAGCATCCCTCCCCCCTTTGTAAGTCTTCCATTTGGGGAGGGGGGTGTCATCTAGCCTTCCCCCCCCCCAGAGCCTTGCAAACCAGCAAAATCCCGCTGTTCTGCTTAACAACGAGGTTCGTCCAGATTAGGAAACTGGCAACCCTTGCCGAGCACCAAAGCTTGTTCGGTTTTAACCTCCAGGGGGCGCACTTTTGAGGGGCAGGGGTGTGTGAATTGGGCGAGGAGTGGGAGGGGGTCTGGGGTTCGAATCCTGGCTTTGACACAGGACTTTCCGCCCACAGTTTCGTCACAAGAGCGATAAGCAGGTGAACAGCAGGCATTCCCAAGTGCTCATCAACGGGATGTGAGTACGATTTGTGTGTGTGTGAAGATGTTTTGGAGGGGATGCAGGAAGTCCTCGACTTCCAACCGTCCGTTTAGTGACCCTTTGACGTTTCAACGGCACTGAAAAAAAAACCTAAGGCCGTTTTTCACTCTTACGATCGCCGCAGCATCACGAGATCAAAATTCAGACGCTTGGCGACCGACTCGTACTTACGACGTCGCCGCGTTCCGGTGGGGGGGAATGGGGGCTCACGTGATTCTCCCTTTTGCGACCTTCCGACAATTCAAGTCAAGGGAAAGAAATCCGATTCGTTTAACGACCGCCTTGTTAAACTTTAAACCGCGGCAGCGGTTCCCTTAACAACCGGGGCAAGAAAGCTTCGTAAAACGAGCCAAAACTCACTTCGCGTCTGTCTCGCTTAGCAACAGAAATGATTTGGGGCTCGATTGGGGTCGTAAGTCGAGGACTACCTGGTTTTTTTTTTTAAATAAACCGTTGGGGGAAAAAAAGTTTCAAAAATTCTCCACCAAAAGGCTAAATTTGCCGTTCTCCGT
This sequence comes from Pantherophis vulpinus, assembly GCA_037215915.1. Classification (NCBI taxonomy): domain Eukaryota; kingdom Metazoa; phylum Chordata; class Lepidosauria; order Squamata; family Colubridae; genus Pantherophis; species Pantherophis vulpinus. Next base: position 25,432,473 of record JAXLNS010000009.1, on the reverse strand, counting down.
CCCAAACCTCCTGTCTTCTCTATAAAGCCGTTCCTTGTGGCTCCTTGGCATTCGGAGGTAGACTGCACTGAAGTGTGGAGGCTCTGCAGGCTCATGTGGAGGAGATTTGAAAACCCGAAGTGAAAATCAGGCTGATTTTTATCCTCCTAAAAGTTTTATTCTTTTTTTTGTTTTTTTTTTAATTCCTTCCCGTCTTTTCTTCTCCTTTCGGTCTCCCGTTCTCGCCGCCAGCCTCCAGAAGGAGCAATGGATGAATGTCCGCGTTGGTGATATCATAAAATTAGAAAATAACCAGTTTGTTGCGGTAAGTCTGTGTGTCATGGACGGTGGACGAAAGCACAGAAGCTGCCAGAAAATCAAGATTTGATTTTTTTTTTAAAAATTGATCTCTTCTCCCTGCCCAAATCCAGGCTGATCTGCTTCTGTTGTCCAGCAGCGAGCCTCACGGACTTTGCTACATCGAGACGGCCGAGCTGGACGGGTGAGTGTTATGCCAGCTGTGCCCGCTCTTTTAAAGCAATATCTCTGAAACTTGGTGACTTTCAGATATGCGGATTTCAACTCCCAGAATCCCCCAGTTTCCGAGACTTGGGGATGTGGACTTCAACTCCCAGAATCCCCCAGTTTCTGAAAATTGGCAGCTTTGAGTTCTGTGAACTTCAACTCCCAGAACCCCCCAGTTTCTGAGATTTGGGGATTTTAAGATTTATGGACTTCAACTCCCAGAACCCCCGAGTTTCTGAGATTTGGGGATTTTAAGACCTATGAACTTCAACTCCCAGAACCCCCCAGTTTCTGAGATTTGGGGATTTTAAGACCTATGGACTTCAACTCCCAGAATCCCCCAGTTTCTGAAAATTGGTGGCTTTGAGTTCTGTGAACTTCAACTCCCAGAACCCCCCAGTTTCTGAGATTTGGGGATTTTAAGACTTATGGACTTCAACTCCCAGAACCCCCCAGTTTCTGAGATTTGGGGATTTTAAGACCTATGAACTTCAACTCCCAGAACCCCCCAGTTTCTGAGATTTGGGGATTTTAAGACCTATGGACTTCAACTCCCAGAATCCCCCAGTTTCTGAAAATTGGTGGCTTTGAGTTCTGTGAACTTCAACTCCCAGAACCCCCCAGTTTCTGAGATTTGGGGATTTTAAGACTTATGGACTTCAACTCCCAGAACCCCCCAGTTTCTGAGATTTGGGGATTTTAAGACCTATGAACTTCAACTCCCAGAACCCCCCAGTTTCTGAGATTTGGGGATTTTAAGACCTATGGACTTCAACTCCCAGAACCCCCCAGTTTCTGAAAATTGGTGGCTTTGAGTTCTGTGAACTTCAACTCCCAGAACCCCCCAGTTTCTGAGATTTGGGGATTTTAAGACTTATGGACTTCAACTCCCAGAATCCCCCAGTTTCTGAGATTTGGGGATTTTAAGACCTATGGACTTCAACTCCCAGAACCCCCCAGTTTCTGAGATTTGGGGATTTTAAGACCTATGGACTTCAACTCCCAGAATCCCCCAGTTTCTGAAAATTGGTGGCTTTGAGTTCTGTGAACTTCAGCTCCCAGAATTCCCCCAGTTTCTGAAACTCAGACTTCAATTCCCAGAATCCCCCTCTTGTTGAAACTTGTCACTTTAAGACCCGCTGGGGAATTCTGGGAGTTGAAGTCCACAGTTCTTAAAGTTTCCAAGTTAAGAGAAATAATACTTTAAAGAAACCCTTTGGAGACCCTCTTCTCTCTTCCTGGCCGTGATTAAACTAATTTTCTCCTCAGGGAGAGCAATATGAAAGTCCGACAGGCGATCCCGGTGACATCCGAGCTGACTGACACCAACAACCTCGCGCACTTCGATGGTAAAATTCATTCTCGTTATTATATTTAGCGGCCCTCCCAATCCAATCCTTAGCAGCTTCCTAAGTTGCATGCTTTTTTGATATATATATATATATATTATCTCCAACAAGAGCTCAGCACTGAGGCAGTCCTCACTTAACGTCCGCTCATTCAGAGTCTGTTCAAGCTTGTGACTGGGCTAAAGTGCCACTTAATGACCGGTCTTCAAAGTTCTGTCCGTCCCCAGTGCTGTGATTGAGATTTGTGACTTTCCCTGCCGAGTCAATTTCAATGGGGAAGCTTGCGGGAAGTCGAAAGTCATGGCCAGTGGTGGGTTTTACATATTTAACCGCTGGTTCACCGCACGCTCGCTTCGCGCAGACGCGTGCCTTTCATGCCTGCGCCCAGCCTTCCACCCATGCGCCTGGCCTCGAAAACGTGGCTAAATAGGACGGCATTATGTCAGGGTCGCCGCTACCAATTCGCCCGAACCGGCTGAATGCCACCTCTGGTTGTGGTCACATGAGATCCTCCCTTAATGACCTGTGCGGTCCTCACTGAACAATGCCACAAATGCCGTCCTTAAAGGGTGCAGCCACACGATGTTATGTTTCACAACCGCACCCCTTAGCGACGGAAATCCCAGTCCCAACGACCTTCGTTAAACGAGGACTACCCATAACTGATCTCCTCGGCAATTTTTTTTTTTTTTAATTTCAGGAGAGGTGATTTGCGAACCCCCTAACAATAAACTCGACAAATTCAGCGGGACTCTGTACTGGAAAGACAACAAATATCCCCTCAGCAATCAAAACATGTTGTTGCGAGGTTGTGTCCTTCGTAATACGGAGTGGTGCTTCGGCCTGGTCATCTTTGCAGGTATGCAGGGCGCCCCGTGCATTTTCCGAATTGGGATGTGAGATGTGGCAGACAACAGATGGACGTTAATCTGAATATCAGGGACTGAACTGGGAAAAAAAAGGGGGATAAAATTATGGGGAAATTATGGAGAAATTCTGAATCGTCTTTACCAAATCCAAGTATGGTTAGTTCTCGGCTTACGGCCAGTTGTTTAGGGACAACAAAAAAGGCGACTTACAACCAGTCCTCGCACTTACGACCATTGCAGCGTTTCCCCCCCCAAGGTCACATGATCAAAATTCAGACTTTTGGTGACTGACTCGTATTTAGGACGGTGGCAGCATCCCGGGGGATTCGCTTAATAACGGTGTTCCTCACTTAACGGCTACTTGGCATATTGCGTGTGTTTACGACGGTCCTGGAGTCGCAACGTGATTGTGACTTTCCCAGCCGGCTTCCGACAAGCAAAGTCATCGGAGGAAGCCGGGTTCGCTTAACGACTGCCTGATTCGTTTAACAACTGCAGTGATCGCTAAAGAACACCCCCCTCCCAAAAAAAAATCATAAAATTGGGCGTGCTTAGGCGCAAAAATTGTGGGCGTAAATTGAGGATTACCTGTAAATGTTTTCCTTGGCCTTAAGTCATTTTTCGGGGGTGGCGTAGGGTCTCCTGTTTGGGCATGAGGGAAAGGGGGTGTCAGCACTTCAAACTACATTTGTTCCAGTGCTGACATGAGGAGAAGAGGGGGCAGCTGGCAAGAGGACGCTTGACTTTTCACCTACTTATTTTCCCTGAAGATAATATCCCCTAGGTGATGAGATGGGAGGTGGGACATTCCTGGGAGCTGAAGTAGTAGATATGGGGAGAGTGATTTGGAAGATGGCCAATGAGATGCAGAGAATTGGGGAACGGAAAGGGAAGGTTTGGGGTCAGGAAGTCAGTGTTGGCTTCGACATAATCGGGGACAGATTGTCGTGCTTAATAAATGAAAGATTTCATCAAAGACTATCTGTTTGGAAAATGCAATTTATTTGAGACGACATCGAAACCTGAAAGGGGATTGAACTAGATGACCTACAAGATCCCTTCCGACTCTGTTAATCTATCTATGTCTTATTCGCAGTGCTGTTTCTTTGCAAAATCTTTTGAACATTAATTTGACCCTTCTGCCCAGAATCGTTGCGTTACCAGACGGGCGTCCGATAAATTCAAGAAATAATGAAATAATAAAAATAAATTCAAAATTGGGAGAGGCAAAATTTTACTTTGCCAAAGGATTTTCCGGTTTTCTTCCTTTGGCAGGGCCGGACACTAAATTAATGCAAAACAGTGGCCGCACGAAATTCAAGAGGACTAGCATCGACCGTTTGATGAACACTTTGGTGCTTTGGGTAAGCCCCTCCCGCTCCGTGCCCGTGTTTCGAATCCAGTGCTCTTTTGGGGACGCAGAGACTGCCTTTTCCCAGCTCTGGAGCATGGGGTAGACACCGGATGTTCTTTTAGTTTTCCGGATGACAAAGAGAGAATTTTCTGGGAACGCTCCACCAGGGGGGCAGTCAAGCCCTTGTCCCACTCTGCAGGGTAGTCGTCCCGGAGAATGTAGGAAAGCGGATATTTACTGGAGTTCATTCATTTCTTTCCATCTCAACCCCAGGGAAATTAGTTCTGTTCTTCACCACCGTTCTGGATTACTCAACGGCAGTGCCTTAGTGGACCTGCGTTCTAATCCAGGATCTCTTGAAACTGACCGCTTGAAATGTGGAATTGACCACATGTGGATGAAAAGGGACAGCAGATTAAAAGGGACTTTCTGTAGGTGGGGACAAAGAGAGATGCCATGCAGCTTCTCCCTTTCTACTCCTTTGTCCAAAAGGGAAGTATTGAAATTGATATGCTGCAATGTGGAATTGACCACATGTGGATGAAAAGGGCCAGGAGATAGAGAGGACCTCAGGTAGTGGGGACAAAGAGGGACGCCATCCCGCTTTTCCCAATCTGCTCCTTTAATCAAAACGGAGCTGTTGAAATTGACATCCTGAAATGGGGAATTGACCACATGTGAATGAAAAGGGCCAGGAGAAAAAAAAGGACCTCATGTAGGTGGGCACAAGGAGGGATGCCATCCAGCGGCTTCTTCCTTTCTGCTCCTTTGTCCAAAGGGAAGTATTGAAATTGACCACTTTGAAATGGGGAATTGACCACATGTGGATGAAAAAAGATAGAGAGGATCTCATGTGGTTGGGGACAAAGAGGGACGCCATCCCACTTCTCCTTTTCTGGAGTTTTGAGCCAAACGGGGCTGTTGAAATTGACATCCTCAAATGTGGAATTGACCACGTGTGGACAAAAACGGACAGAAAAATAGAGGGGAGTTCACGTAGTAAGGGGACAAAGAGGAACGAGGTCTTGTGGCTTCTTCCTTTCTGCTCCTTTGTCCCAAACTGAGCTGTCTGAAATTGACATCCTCAAATGTGGAATTGACCACATCTCAATAAAAAGGGACAGGAGATAAGAGGGGCACCGCCCTGCTTCTCCCTTTCTCCTCCCTTTGTCCAAACCGAACTGTGGCCTTCCCATCGGCAGATTTTCGGGTTCCTGGTCTGCATGGGGGTGATCCTGGCCATCGGCAACTCCATTTGGGAATACGAAGTCGGAGTCTGCTTCCAGATTTACTTGCCGTGGGACAAAGTGGTGGACAACGCCTTCTTGTCGGGGTTCCTGGCCTTCTGGTCTTATATCATCATCCTCAACACCGTCGTTCCCATCTCTCTCTATGTCAGGTGAGTCTCCTTTTTTTTTTTCCTTTTGAGCTGAAGTTTTTCTTCCCTTCCCTTCCTTCCCCTCCATCTTTCCCCTTCCTTTCCTCCCCTCTCTCCTCCCTCCCTGTCCTTAATTCCTCTTTCCTTTCTTCTGTCTTCCTTTCCTTTCCTTTCCTTTCCTTTCCTTTCCTTTCCTTTCCTTTCCTTTCCTTTCCTTTCCTTTCCTCTCCTCCCCTCTCTCCTCCCTCCCTTTCCTTAATTCCTCTTTCCTTTCCTTTCTTCTATCTTCCTTTCCTTTCTTTTCCATCTTTCCCCTTCCTTTCCTATCCTCTCTCTTCCCTCCCTTTCCTTAATTCCTCTTTCCTTTCCTTTCTTCTATCTTCCTTTCCTTTCTTCCCCTTCATCTTCCCCCTTCCTTTCCTTCCCTCTCTCTTCCTTTCCTTAATTCCTCTTTCCTTTCCTTTCCTTTCCTTTCCTTTCCTTTCCTTTCCTTTCCTTTCCTTTCCTTTCCTTTCCTTTCCTTTCCTTTCCTTTCCTTTCCTTTCCTTCCTCCTCCCTCCCTTTCCTTAATTCCTCTTTCCTTTCCTTTCTTCTATCTTCCTTTCCTTTCTTCCCCTCCATCTTTCCCCTTCCTTTCCTCCCCTCTCTCCTCCCTCCCTTTCCTTAATTCCTCTTTCCTTTCTTCTATCTTCCTTTCCTTTCCTTTCCTTTCCTTTCCTTTCCTTTCCTTTCCTTTCCTTTCCTTTCCTTTCCTTTCCTTTCCTTTCCTTTCCTTTCCTTTCCTTTCCTTTCCTTCCCTTCCCTTCCCTTCCCTTCCCTTCCCTTCCCTTCCCTTCCCTCTTCTTGCCTCCTCATCTCTTCTAATTTCTCTCCTCTCCTCTTTTCTTTTCTTTCCTCCCTTTCTTTCTTTCTTTTTTTTTAAATCTCTTTTTCTTTTGGTTTTTCCTGCATGACTGTTTCTTTCTCGCTCCGTAGCCCCCAGGTAAGAGGTCTCCCTTCCCGTGTTTTTCCAAGCTCTGGGTGGGAACCGAATCTCCCTTTGATGTTGGCTTGTGGCATTTCCTGCCTCCCTCCCCCAACCCCCCTCCCCTGCCAAGGCCCTAGGAAAATCAGAGCCCCGTGACAACCTCCCCCCCCCCATTCCTCCAGCTCCCTTTGTTCCTCCTCGGGCTATTCTTTTATGGATTGCTCATTTCCTGTGGACTCACTCAAGCAGACCCTCCCCCTGGAAAAAGAAATAAGGAGGCCCCTGGAGCGTATCAGCCAAAGGAAGAGAGCCTCCAGAGGTTGGAGCAGTCCTTCTTAGAACCCAAGGGCCTGAGGCTGAGGGGCAAACAGAAAACCCATCTCTTTCTCTCTCTTATCTATCTATCTATCATCCATTATTTCTCTCTGTTCCTCTATCATCTGTCCGTCTATCTATATCATCTTTCTGTCTGTTTATCCATCTATCTATATCTATCCATCCATCCATCTCTCTGTCATCTGTATATCTGTCCATCCATCCACCCACCCATCCACCCATCCATCTTCTATCTATCATCCATCCATCTATCTATCATCCATCTATCTATCTATCTATCTATCTATCTATCTATCTATCTATCTATCTATCCAATCTATCTATCCCTATCAACTGTATATCTGTCCATCCACCCACCCACTCACCCACCCATCCATCCATCCATCCATCATCTATATTTATCTATCTATCTATCTATCTATCTATCTATCTATCTATCTATCTATCATCCATCAATCTGTCTGTCCATCCATCCATCTATCCACCCACCCATCCATCCATCCGTCACTCGTCCATCTATATATCCATCCATCCATCCATCCATCCATCCATCCATTATCTATATCTATCTGTCTGTCTGTCTGTCGGTCTATCTATCATCCATCTATCTATCTGTCCATCCATCCATCTACCTACCCATCCATCCATCCATCCATCTTTCTATCTGTCATCCGTCCATCTATATATCCATCTATCTATCTATCTATCTATCTATCTATCTATCTATCTATCTATCTATCCATCCATCCATCCATCCAACATCTATCTATCTATCTATCTATCTATCTATCTATCTATCTATCTATCTATCTATCTATCTATCTATCTATATCTATCCATCCATCCATCCATCCATCCATCCATCCATCCATCCATCCATCCATCTCTCTATTTATCGGATTTTAACTCCTGTGAGGCTTGCCCAGCAAGGGCTAATGGGAGCTGTAATCCAAAAGCATACAGTTTTTAAAGCTGAATTTTAAATCTGTGGTACTTTATATATCATTTTAATGTTGGATAGGGTGTATTTTTATCCAACGACTGTAAGCTGCGAGGGGGGCGGCATAGAAAGTCAATAAACAGGTAAAAATAAATTAAATAAAGGGGAAAAAAGAGAGAAATTGCCTTAGGGACTCTGGGCTTCCTTTCGGTGGGCGAAGGCCCATGGGCTTCGGGGTTCCCAACCATCCCTGCTCTCTCTCTGGCAGCGTGGAGGTGATCCGTCTGGGCCACAGCTACTTCATCAACTGGGACAAGAAAATGTATTGCGCGAAACGTTGCACGCCAGCCGAGGCCCGGACCACGACGCTAAACGAGGAGTTAGGCCAGGTGGAATATATATTTTCGGACAAAACGGGGACCCTCACTCAGAATATCATGGTCTTCAGCAAATGCTCCATCAGCGGACGCAGCTACGGTGAGGCTTCCCTCCCTCCGGCGTCTTTTGTTCTATAATTCTGGGCGAATTACGGTCATAAGTTGAGGACTGCCTCTATTTGGAACGATTGACGGCTTGCTTCCTCTTCTCGCCCAATTCTGAGTCTTGGTTTTTTTTTTCCGTAGGAGACGCACTGGATGATCTTGGATACAAGGCTGAGCTTGGACAGGTAATACGCCGGCAGTTTGGTCTAGTGGTTAAGCACCATGCTAGAAAACATGGGAGTTCTAGTCTAGTGACAAATTTGAACTGAATTGAAATTATGGGGGTCCCCCGACCTGCACTTCGGGGTCTTGCCTTATCTACCTCCTTCCCCAGTTTATAGCTGGTGCATTTTCTGCTGTTTGCACATTCCAAGTTGGTTCTAACTCCCTCCCTATTCCTCCTCCCCCCTTCCCCCCCCCCCCCAAGAAAACGGATCCAGTGGATTTTTCCTTCAACTCGCTGGCTGATCCCACGTTTACCTTCTGGGACACCGGACTTTTGGAAGCGGTCAAGCTGGGTGACCTTCACGTCCATGAGTTTTTCCGGCTCCTCTCCCTGTGCCACACCGTCATGTCTGAAGAAAAGTGCCCAGGTTAGGAAGGGAAATGAAAACTGAAGTTTGAAAGACTGAGAAACAAAAGAAGTTTGGGAAATGAGGGATTGTGTTGGGGAATCTGTCTGGAAGTAGTCATATATTCTTTTCTTTTCTTTTCTTTTCTTTTCTTTTCTTTTCTTTTCTTTTCTTTTCTTTTCTTTTCTTTCTTTATTTCTTTCCTTTCTTTCTGTCTTTCTTCCTCCCTCCCTCCCTTCCTTCCCTTCCCTTCTCCTTCTTTCTTCCCCTTCCCTTTTTCCTTCCCTCCTTCCTCCATCCCTTCCTTCCTTTCCTTCCTTCCTTCCTTCTCCTCAATCCCATCTTCCTTCCTCCCTCCCTCCCTCCCAATATCCTCCCTCTTTCCTTCCTTCCTTTCTTCCATCCCTCCATCTCTTCTCCTTCTTTCTTTCCTCCCTCCCTCCCTCCCTTTTTTCCTTCCTCTCTCCCTCCCTCCCTTTCCTTCCTTCCTTCTCCTCATTCCCATCTTCTTTCCTCCCTCCCTCCCAATACCCTCCCTGTTTTCTTCCTTCCTTCCCTCCATCTCTACTCCTTTCTTTCCTCCCTCCCTCCCTTTTTTCCTTCCTTTCCTTCCTTCTCCTCATTTCCATCTTCCTCCCTCCCTCCCTCCCTCTCTCCTTCCTTCCTTCCCTCCCTCACTTCTTCTTTCTTCCCTCCCTCCCTCCCTTCCTTCTCCTGAATCCCATCTTCCTTCGTCCCTCTGTCCCTCCCTCTCTCCTTCCTTCCCTCCATCTC